>VSMD01035612.1:0-134654 GCA_008750895.1 Mirza zaza
CAGCCTCTCGGCCGGGCGCAATAATTCACACCTATAATCCTAGCACTCTGGGAGGCCGAGGCGGGCGGATTGCTCCAGGTCAGGAGTTCGAAACTAGCCTGAGCAAGAGCAAGACCCCATCTCTACTATAAATAGAAAGAAATTAATTGGCCAACTAATATATATAGAAAAAAATTAGCCGGGCATGGTGGCACATGCCTGTAGTCCCAGCTACTCGGGAGGCTGAGGCAGCAGGATTGCTTGAGCCCAGGAGTTTGAGGTTGCTGTGAGCTAGGCTGACGCCATGGCACTCACTCTAGCCTGGGCAACAAAGTGAGACCCTGTCTCAAAAAAAAAAAAAAAAAAAATCAGCCTCCCTACCCACATTTTGAGTATCTTGACAGAAGGGACCTTGATTGCAAATTCTTCATTCACCCTTGCACCCTCCCAGCCTATCCACCTAGTATTGTCTTCTTTGATACAAGGTTTCTAATAAAGGTAACAAACCCTGTGACCAGCTCTGGCTTAGCTCTGCCCATCCTGCAAATTGTTAGGGCACATCCAAGTGGACACAAAAGCATACCAGAGGCTGGGCACGGTGGCTCATGCCTGTAATCCTAGCACTCTGGAAGGCCGAGATGGGAGGATTGCTCAAGGTCAGGAGTTCAAAACCAGCCTGAGCAAGAGCGAGACCCTGTCTCTACTAAAATTAGAAAGAAATTAATTGGCTAACTAAAAATATATAGAAAAAATTAGCTGGGCATGGTGGCACATGCCTGTAGTCCCAGCTAGTTGGAAAGCTGAGGCAGAGTATTGCTTGAGCTCAGGAGTTTGAGGTCGCTGTGAGCTAGGCTGATGCCATGGCACTCTAGCCTGGGCAACAGAGTGAGATTCTGTCAAAAAAAAAAACAAAAAAAAACACAGCACACCAGACCCATGGCCTTTCTTGGAGGAGCTTATTGTCTTGTAGGGGTGGTAAGAAAAGTACAAAAGTCACTATAACCTGTGACGGCTGAGAAGTACGGATATTGTGCAAAGGGTGGAGAGCATGGAGCCAGATTGCTCGTGCTTGAATGGCAGCTCAGCCACTAGATAACTGTGTGGACTTGAGCAAATCATTGAGCCTCAGTTTCCCCAATAATAAAATAAGGATAAAATAGTACCTAATTCACAGGGTTGTTCTGAAGGTTAAATTAGTTAACAAATAGCAAGTGCTGGCACACATGGTAAGCTAATTATGGGAGGAGAGAAATTGAGAGCAGTGTCATGATATTTGTGCTAGACCTTCAAGTATTCAGCACATTCAGATGCCCAGAAATGGAGAACGGGCATTTCTAGTGGAAGGAACAGCATGGGCAAAGACAGAAAGGCAGACGTGCAAGGACACATAGAGCTAGTTTAGTGTGACTGCCACAGCAGTGGTGCTGGAAGGGAGCCGTAGCTAACAGGCTTAGAAATCAGTTGATGTCAGGTGGTGGAAATCCTCAAAAGCCACACGAAAGAGCTCAGTTTTTATCCTGGAAGCAACAGATAGCCAGTCCTGGAAGCTTTTAAATATATCTTTTCATAGAAAGGTTGCACAGTGTGTTGTTGCTATGAGTAGACCATAAGAACCACTCACCTCTTTTAGATAGTTGTGGTAATTTTCTCCATCGCTATTCATGCCCACTTCATGGTGTTGGCATAGACTTCTCTCATTATCTGAGTGAATGTGCAAGGCAATTAAGGGACCTTGGGCTGGGTCACATAGCATGAAATCCATCTAGTCGCAGGAGCTCATAGCCCCAAGTCTCTGGGCTATTTTTTGCCAGTGGAGTCTTGTCACCTCCCAGCCACAGAACTCTCAAAAGACCACAGTCTCTTAGTTGAGAGCTTTAAGCAGGAACCTGCACCTCCAACATTATTGTTATTCTTTTTTCCCCTTAATTCTTTTTTTTTTTTGAGACAGAGTCTCACTCTGTTGCCCAGGCTGGAGTGAGTGCCGTGGAGTCAGCCTAGCTCACAGCATCCTCAAACTCCTGGGCTCAAGCAATCCTGCTGCCTCAGCCTCCCGAGTAGCTGGGACTACAGGCATGTGCCACCATGTCCGGCTAATTTTTTCTATATATATTAGTTGGCCAATTAATTTCTTTGTATTTATAGTAGAGACGGGGTCTCGCTCTTGCTCAGGCTGGTTTTGAACTCCTGACCTTGAGCAATCCGCCGCCTCGGCCTCCCAGAGTGCTAGGATTACAGGCGTGAGCCACCGCTCCCGGCCTTCCCCTTAATTCTTAACCCTACAATAATATAAACAAACGATAGGCTGAGTCTTAACTCTCTCTCTCTCTCTCTCTCTCTCTCTCTCTCTCTCTCTCATACACCACGCACACACAGAATTTTGTATAGCATACAGAGCTGCGTGCTCCCATGTGACCTTGTGACAGGTCGCTTAACTTCTCTGCATACCCAAAGGTGAGGAATTCTTGTGTAAGGTGAGGATTATAAGAGTTCCTACTTCTTTGAATTGTCCCAAGGGATTGAATGAGTTAGTACAAGTGAAGCAGTTAGGACCGTGTGCCTGGCACATGGTCAGTGATTTTTAAACATTAGCTATTATTACAACAATGGAGGAAATTTGAAATTAGAATGAGAAAGAAGATGTGAACACATTTGGGAAAGTAGTAAAAGAATTTATGAAAAGCATCGTATGTGAAAATATATGACAATAAATTTGAAAAACTAGAGAAAATGAAGAATTTGCTAGCAAAATATAAATTCTCAAAATTGTCCCCAAAGAGGTAGAACACCTGAATAGCCCAATCACCATAAAATACATTAGAAATTTTATTAAAGACATATCTTTTTAAAAGGGCTTTGTGGTCTTATAACTGGGTACCAAAAACCAAGTATGTCCTTTGTTATTCAAACTATTAATATTTCAGACCATAGAATAAGATGAAAATTTCCCTCAATTCGTTTTATGAAGCCAGCATGACCTGAATACTCAAACCTAAAAAGAACATGTCTCTTCTATCTCTAAAGCTTTGAAGAAAAAGATGACCTTAACAAAGGAAGATGGAAAAGAAAGTAAGACTGTGCACAACATGTACTCGCTTTAAAAGCAGTGGGTCTCCACTGGGCTACACGTTAGAATCGCCTGGGCAGTGCCAGGCCTCCTCTCCCAGAGATTTTGATTTAATTATTCTCGGGAAGGGCTATGCCGTAAATATGTTTTCAAACTCCCCAGAACCATGGCTTTAAGGTAACTGTAAATTACATCAGCCCACAAGCCTGACCGATGGTTCCAAACCATCCCAGCACAACAGCAGTTCAAGGAGAGATTTTTTGCCAAACCTTTGGCGGGATCAGAGCTGGGAGAGCCATCCCTTGGCCGCAGATGTGCTGAGTCTCCCATCAGAGCCTACCTAAGGAGGTTCCACAAAGCTGCAAGTGCCCTGTCTCAGAAAGCAGGGACCTAGCCAGAACACTCCTAGTTCTAAGTTCTGAGCCAGCAACCTTGCCTAGTGCAAAGGAAGGCCAGGAAAGCTCAGAGAGAGTTTTAATCGCTGGAATCCAATGGGATTTTAATGACAGACCTGTTCATTATTGTGCTGCAAGGTAATTAAGCACACGTGGTAAGCAGCTCGCATAAATAATTAATTAGCAATGTGTGCACACAGGCAATTCACATTTTCAGCTTCCTTGTTCTTCGTGCATTCCCCAGTTCCTGTATTCAGCACCAATATGGATAGCACTGTTTCCACTCCCCACAGTGTCCTGGGAAGCTCCACGGAAGAGGGAAGGATATCCTGGGTCCCATTTCTCCAGTGGTTGGGGTTCCCTGACCAAAGTTTCTAGAATCCCTTTTGATCGCCTGTCCTCTTCAGAACCCAAGAAAATGGTTAGCTTTGCTGACCGTCTTCAGCCTCAGTTTTAGGTGCAAATCTAGTTTCTATCCCTTATTTCATTTAATAATAATAATACAACCTGAACAATTCTTACCATAAAACAATATTAAACATAAATAAATGAGTATATTGTTGGCCTACGCTTGATTAATTAATGTAGGGGTAATGCGGATTCTATTCCTGTGTACACGACACCACCCCCCATCCACAGCAGGAAATCTTGCTGGGTCCTCGGAGTCACTGCATCATTAAACAAAGTGAAAGAAAAGATTAAAAAATTCCAAGCGGTGATTGTGAAATGGCTCAGTGTCTGGTGTTTGCTTTACAGTATTCCCTAAAAAGAACACTTAGGGGATGGGAATAGATGAAACAGGATTGGCAAAATATTAATGTTGAAACTGGGTGGTGGGTATACGTGCATTTGTTGTACTAATCTTTTTGTGCATGTTTGCAAATTTTTCCATAGGAAAAAATAAAACACTACAAGGGAAGGAGTTGAGTCCAGTCCTCTATCTCCCATGACAAGATCTCACTGCAGTGGTCCCTATACCTGTCACCATGGCCCCCTTGAATAAAGTCCACCTGGCCATATTTTTTTTAAATGCAGGGGAGAGGCAACTTGTTGGTAGGGATGAGCTTCTATCAGCACATAACTGATGGAAGGCCCTGGCCCCTGAAGAGATGGGGAACGTCCCCAAAGAGGGACTGGCGTCTCAGTGCAGATAAGCCTCGTGCTGCTTGCGGTTGGCAGTGTTCATACAATGCCTGGCTCAGAGCAAGTGCTATATAAAAGGTAGCCAGCAGATAGCTTCATTGTTATTGTAGATGTCGTTATTGTAGCCCAGGACCTGGGGATCTAGTAGGTAAGAGGCTGAGGAAAACAGAATTTCTTTGGGGTATTTAATTTGAAATCATTGTAGCCCTTACAGGTGAGAAGGCACAGAGGAAGAGTGAGCCTGTGTTTCCATGCAGTGAATTCGCTAGCTCTGTCTGATAGCCTCCACCTTTTCAGTTACACCAACAATGTCACACACCCCATCAGAAACGGGAAGCATAAATACAGAGACTAGAAAATTCTGGAGCTTATGCAGAGGTCCAATGTGTGTTCTCTCTCTGCCTGCTCCTTCTCCCTCTTGCTTTGTCCCCTATTCATATTCTCTCTCTCTCTCTCTCTCTCTCTCTCTCTCTCTTTATCTCTCCCTCCCTCTCTCTCCCTTCCTCCTTCTCCTTATTCACTTGGATTAGAGTTTGGAAGATTTACAATATCTTCCTTTTAAAGAAGGCCTGGCCTGATCAGTGATGTTTCATGTCAACATTCAGAAATCACTTTCATTTACTATATCAAGCTCCATTTTTATAAGAAACTCCAAAGCCAGCCAAGTCAAGGTTTTCTTACACACATATATATATATGAAAGGAGACTCTGAGTGCAGCTAAAACTTGAGAACAGCACACAATAGCCAACAGATCCTCAGCTGGAGGGCAGGGAGGGTAGGAAGAGCTGGCGTGCACTTGAATCAAATGTTAACCAAAGATTATTGATGGTCTACTTAATCTGCAAAGGATTTCCTTGACAGGAGTTGGGCTGCCTATCCTGATTTTTGTCCAACTGTGGAATTTTTGAGTGATGGCAGATTGGCCTCGCCAGCAGCAGCAGCTGCCTCTGGCTCTGCGGCCCGCCGAGAAGCAGGCTAAGGAAAGGGTTTGAGTTTGGGTTTTTTGTTTCTTTTATTTGTTTGGGTTTTTGTTTTTGTTTTTAGCATTTACAGGCTGAGAATTCCTTACATGTATTTAGGGCTTCACAATGTAGAAAACACATTTTATTTTTGGATCACGTCACTGGATGTTCCCAGCAGCACTGTGAGACAAGCTGGCCAGAGGTCTCAAGCCCATGTTTATGGATAAAGAAACTAATACTCAGAATTTAGTGATTTTTTTTCAGGGTCAAAAAACTAGACAGTGGTAGAGCTATAACTAAAGTCTAAGTTGTCTAAGTTTCCTGCCATTAAGAGGGTTAATAATCCAAAGAGAAAGACAAGGTGATGTATCGAATGCAGTCTTAACATGCAGTGTCTGGCATTTGACTGGGGCTTATCAGGATTAGATAGAAGGATGAATGGATGGATACATGGATGCTTGGATGGATGGATGAGTGGATAGATGAATGGGTGGATGTATGGATGGGTGAATGAATGTATAGATGGATAGATGGATAGGTGGGTGGGTGGGTGGAAGGATGGACAGATGGATGAATGGGTGGATGGATGGATAGATGAATGCATAGATGGGTGGGTGGATGGATGGATGGAAAGATGAATGAATGGAAGATAGGTGGGTGGGTGGATGGATGAATGAGTGGATGGATGG
Organism: Mirza zaza; assembly: GCA_008750895.1. Lineage (NCBI taxonomy): Eukaryota > Metazoa > Chordata > Mammalia > Primates > Cheirogaleidae > Mirza > Mirza zaza. The sequence goes on from VSMD01035612.1 coordinate 6,234, forward strand.
ATGGATAGATGGATGGGTGAGTGGATGGATGCATGGATGAATGAGTGGATGGATAGATGGATGGGTGAGTGGATGGATGGATAGAGAATGGATAGATGGATGGGTGAGTAGATGGATGGAGCTCCTGGAAGTCAGAAAGTGGGTCTTACTCACCTTTGTACCCCTAGTACCCACCATAATGCTTTGACATATAGGACCCACTCAATAAGTATGTGTTGAGCGAATAATCTGCTTATGTATTCATACACTTTTTTACTAAGACATACAAAAGTTTGTGAAGAAGGTATGTTTCTGAGCTGTACAAAAGGGACTGACAAATGCAGTGTGGGTGTGATTATTACTGTTTATCAGCACACATTATTCACTGTACTGCAATGTGAAAACATCACCCGTTCATTCATGTGTTCCTTCAGTAGGTATTACTGAGTGCCCACTATGTACTGGATTCTATTCTAGGTAATGGTGATACAACAGTGAGCAAAAACAAATAAAGTGCCTGTTCTCACTGAAATCACTTTCTATAGGGGGGACAAGCAGCAATAAGCAGCTAAATACACAATATGTTAGTTCCATGAAAGAAAAATAAATCTGGGCGGGGTGAATGAGAGTAATGATGTAAGGGTTGCTAAGTTAGCCACAAACGTCTCTCTGGTTCATTGACATTTGAGCAGAGACCCAGAAGAAGTGGTGGGGGCAAGTCGTGAGGTTTTCAAGGGGAAAAGTATGCCAGGCAGAGGAAACAGCCAGTGTAAAAGCCCTAAGGCGGAAGTGTGCTTGGTGGGTTTGAGGAACAGCTAAAAACCAAGTGTGGCTGGAGGCAGCGAACGAGGCAGACAGCTATAAGAGATTCAAAGATTTCAATCAGAAGAGTGATGGATCTCCCCAGCTATTGCCACCATTAAACCAGCTGCTAGTGAGACTGAGGGTTACCCACAAGGCTGACAGTGACCCCACCCCGCCCAGCATAGGTGCCAGTTTGCTTGGTATTGACCTACAAAACCCACTCCAGGGCAACTGCATCCTTGGCTTGCCAACACTCTGCAGCCATCACTGGGTGCTGGAAGGGCCTGGGTGACCAGCTGCTAAATCAAACTACAAGTTCACTTCAGATGGCCTCTCAAATAGTTGCTCTCCCAGTCCTAAAACATCTCCCAAAGAAAAAACATCCATAATCTATCTGCGTAAATTTGAAATCTGAACTTAGGTTTTAGCTTTTTGGTTTTTTAGAAGGAATAAGAAATAATATATAAGTTAAGGGGACACCTTTTTATTTTTTAAATAGACTATATTTTTTAGGACACTTTTAGTTGTGAAGAAAAATTGAGATGATAATACCAGCTGAGTATCTCTTATCCAAAATGCTTGGGACCAGAAGTGTTGCGAATTTGGGACTTTTTCTCATTTGGGGACATTTGCATATACATAATGAGCTATCTTGGGGGTGGGACCCAAATCTAAACATGAACCATATATAAACATGGTTCATATACACCAGGTACACATAGCCTAAATGTAATTTTATACAATATTTTTAATAATTTTGTGCATGAACCAAAGTTTCAGCTGTGTTTTGACTGCAACATATCACATGAGGTTAGGTGTGGAATTTTCCACCATGGCATCATGTTGGCACCCAAAAAGTTTCAGGTTTTAGAGCATTTCGGATTTTCAGATTAGAGTTGCTCATCCTTTACAGAGAGTTCCCATATATATCCTGCACCTAGTTTCCACTATTATTAACATTTTACATTAGTTTGGTACACTCATTGCAATTATTAAACTGATATTAATACATTATTATTAACTAAAGTCCATAGTTTATTCAGATTTCCTTAGTTTTAGCTAATATCTTTCTGTTCCAGGATCTCATCTAGGATGTCACATTACATTTAGTTGTCACATCTCCTAAGCGTCTCTTGGTTGTGCCAGTTTCTTAGACTTTCTTTGTTTTTTTACAACCTAGACAGTTTTGAGGAGTGCTAGTCAGGTATATTGTGGGATGCCCCTCTATTGACATTTGTCTGATGTGTTTTCTCATGATTAGACTTGTGTTGTATGTTTTTGGGATAAAGACCAAAGAGGTATGGTGCCATTTCATCATATCATATCAAGGGTAACTTACTGTCAGCATGGTCTGTCACTGTTGATGTTGACCTAGATCACCTGGCTGAGGCATGTCAGAGGTGGTATTTGTCAGGTTTGGCCACTGTTAAAGTTACTCTTCTTTCACTGTGTCCCCTGCTCCCACCGTTTTCCATGCTGTACTCTTTGAAGGAAGTTGCTCTGCACAACCCACACTTATAAAAAATAAGGATTTTTTCTATGTCCATAGTTGGTGGGGGAAAAACAAAGAAAGAAAAAAAAAAGAAGGATTTATGCTTCCCCTCCTTACAGGTGGAATGCCTACATATACTATTAATAATTTGGAATTTTTCTATAAGGAAAATCTGTGTCTTCTCCCCCATTTATTTATTTATTCAATCATTTATTTATAACAATATGGACTCAGATCTTTATTTTATACTTTGGGCTATAATCCACTATTACTTTCCTTTGTTGCTCAAATTGTTTCAGTTTGGCCATTGGAAGCTCTTTCAATTGGCTCCTATGTCCCTCATCATTGTAGGGTTTTATTATTTTTTGAGCACTTACTTTCTAGCACTGCAAGATACTCCACACTCATCTTGTATATTTACTGCCCTGTCTTAGAATTAGCCATTTCTCCAAGGAGTCCTGGTTCCTTTTGTAGAAGAATGATGTTAGAAACCAAGTCTGGGTACCGGGTATGCTCATTGTTGTCTTCTAGGTTCTCTCAGCTGACAGAGCAAGGGAATGAGTGTGTATGTACAGTAACTGTGTATCTGTATCTATAAACAGGTATCACAAACCTATAATATTTCTATCTGTAACCATCTGTATCTGTTAATATATTAAGTTAAACATGAGTTCATACTGATGTCTCCAACTTGAACCCATTGCCATATGGATCATTCTAGCTCCCTCTCTTTGCTTATGTGTAAATTTCCACTGAAATAGTAAGAAACCTGGCTTCTACCATATGCTCTCCATTTTCTTAATTGTTTAGTTCTGACATGCACCCATAACAGTATCGGAATTGTAACTCATGGGAAACAGTTTTATCAACTAGAGTATAGTGCTTGTATGCAGTTCCTTTTGCCTTTAGTCTTATATATTCCACTCATTTCCAAAGTGACTGAGGTCAGCAGTCTTCCCCCAACCCTCTTCAGTTAGGCTACTTCATACATTTGTAGTATTGTTAGATTCTCTTGTCATAGTCTACATTTTTCCCAAAGATCTAAGGGAACACCTTTTAATTTAACATTTTATCTCCAGCTAGATAATAAATTCACAAAGAACAACTACCATGGAAAGCAAAGTGGTACAATCATACTTTTTTCATTTTCTTGGGTGTTTTAAAATAATTCTCCTATTACACAAGTAATCTAATAATACAAGTTAACGTCGCTTTAATACTACTCCAAGCTCACTCCTTGCCATAGACATAAGCACTGCTGTTAGTCTGGGATGTGTCTGTCCAATCATCTTTTCTTGGATTTATATCCACATGTATGTACCCACAGAAAATGTCTAGTATTGTCGTGCGTTTTTTTTTTTAACATAAATGGTACCATACATAACTTCTGTGACTTTGTCTTTCTCTAAATCATTCAACCAGGATATCTTTCAAGTCTTGTATGACTGTCTGCCTCATGAATAATATTATAATATTCCAATAGAACAGACAGATTGGTTACAGATTTCCTCCCTATTAATACTGGCAGTGCTATAGTGAACACTTTTGTACGTAGTGTTTCTCCAGAATTTCTGGGTCATGAAGATATGTATTTTAATTTTAACAGCTACTGTCAAATTGCCCGTCAATACACTCAAACTGGGGGGGAAAAAAGCTTGTTCCATGTTATGTGGCTACATGGGACAGAGAAGAGGATCAGATTGCTAGTTTTTAATTTGTCCTAATGCTCTCTAGAGAATAGCGACAAGTGGGGTAAGGCTCATTCTGTGTTACTCAAAAGAACCTCATGCTGTGATGATTTCAAGTGCTTTTAAATGATAATCGTTAATTTATTAGAAGAGGGGCGGTGTCCTATAATGGTCTACCCGGCTCTCAGTCAATGGTTCTAAGTAGATATTGCCACAACTGCATGAATCTGCAGGAACTCCTTGTTTGCTTGATAGCGGCCCGTGATGCCATAGCACAGGAGGATCCAGATGGTACACACAAGGCAAAGTCCTTCCTGGTTGCTCGCGTGCTCCTGAGGAGCAGGAAGCTCATGAGCTCGTTCATTCAACAGTCATGACTGATCCTTTCCTAAGGGCTGAGCAGGGGTGCTCTCCTGCCATCCAGTTATTCAGACACTCCCAGAATGCATCTGCAGAGGTGACCACTGCATTTCTGAGCCATCATCTGCCATTTGGTTGCGCGTGTGCTGGACACCAGGCATAAAGCCTGGCACTAAAGAGACGGAGGTGAAGAGGACAGTGCCACTGTCCTGGGTTTGCTCACACCTGGCCCTTCCAGCCATCACCTCAGAATCTCTGATCAGTCTTGGTTTGCTCCTACCAAGGGCCAGGTGAGGCACCATCTCTGCTACCTGAGAGACGGGGGTTTGTTAAGCATCGTAAAATAATGTGAATGGTGGATCCAATCCAGGCCAGAGGTGCACTCCTACAGGCTTCTTTGTGCCCCTGGAATTATTTCCCAGATGGTTGGGAGTTGAGGTGAATGCGCAAAAGCTGGTAACTTACTATGCTGCTATTTAATCCGAAGTGGAAATTAAAGTTGCTCAGAATGTCCCAGTTCTGAGTAATCAGGACCAGGTATGTGCTTCCCATTTAAAGAGCAGACTAATTGCAAAGACAGCTCTACCTGCCAACCTACCCACGTGGGAAGTCCTAGCTCATGCCCTCTGGGGACGGGGGCAGGGCAGGGGGAGACTCAAATAGACTTTTTTAAAGGTTTACGAAGCAGCTTTATTTGGAACACCAATTATTGGGAGTTTATTCTCCCAATAGTCCTGTAATTTGTCACAACTGGCTCTGGAGTAGGGAGTGCAGAGATGGAGGGTATCAGGTTTTGTCTCCGCTTATTATTTCTTTGTAGCTTTTCTCAGTACAGAGGTGATTTTTCTTATTTTACCAGTGGCCAGACTGTAAATTCTCTCTCTCTTCTGTCCTGAACTTTGTATTCTGGCCGTTGTTTGCCCCATGTAATGAGTTGAATTGCATCCCCCCAAAAAGGAATGCCTAAATCACCCCCACCCCGACCTGTGAATGTGACCCGATTTGGAAATAGGGTCTGCAGGTGTCATCAAGTGAAGATGATGTGCTGGATTCAGGTGGGCCCTAAATCCAGTGACTGGTGTCTTAGTAAGAGAAAGAAGAGAAGAAAGGTTTGGACATAAGAGGCACACAGGCAAGAAGCCCATGCGAAGACAGAGTCAGAGATTGGTGTGAGACAGCCGCGAGCCCAGGAACAGCAAGGTTGCTGGTGACAACGGAAATGAGGAGAGAGGTCTGGAACGAATTCTCCCTTAGAGCCCCCAGAAAGAGCCAACACCTTGATTTCACACTTCTGGCCTCCTGGACTATGAGAAAATTAATTCCTATTGTTTTAAGCCACCCAATTTGTGGTACATTGTGATAGCAGCCCTAGGAAACGAATATACCCTGTGTTTTGGTCCTCTTAAAAAAAGAGGACTTTAAGCCCAAATATCCTGTTTCTATCAAAGAAAGATTTTATTCCCACATTCAGCTCCAAAATCTAGACTTTTCTCCAAGCATTGCTCCTCCTTTTCCTCCCTGCTTTGCAGCAAAATCAAGTGCCAGTAGAATGTCTCAGCAGCTGCAGGGACACTTGAAGCCGGTTAGCTCTGACCCTGCTGGCCCCCCTTAACAGGCCAGCATAACAAAGCAGCAGCTTGGAAAAGGGAGGCTGGAATCCACACACAGGCAAGACGAAGAGGGTTCTGACCTGCACTACAGCCTTCACAGGGGAAGGGGCTGCAGGGCTGTGGTGCTGTCTTGGTTTGTGCCAACCTGAAAGCCACAGGCTTTGCCACAAAATGCACATACAGGTAGTGGAAGCAGGGTGGGAAGCCTAATCCTAAATTTCTCCGTGGCCTCTCCCTTTCTTTGGCTGGTGCTTTTCTTTAAAACATCCATTCAGGCTTCATTGAGTCTTCCATAACATCATTAACCTGTGGGATTTTAGAGCTGCAAGAGACCCGAGGTATGATTCAGTCCAACTTCCTACCCCATTTTATTTATAATGATAACATCTGCTATTTGTTGAATAATAATATAGATACCAAATAGTTATTGAATACATACCATGTGCCAGGAAATATTCTAAGTGCTTTTTACATGATAACATATCCAGTCCTCACAGTAACACTTTGCAATGGGAACTCTCATTGTTCCCAATTTATAGATGAGGAAACTGAGGCACAGAGAAAAAGGGAACTTGACCAGAGACCAACAGCTAGTGAGTGGCAGAATGAGGATTCAAACCCAGGTTTGTGTAACTCTGAGCCCTCTTAGCCCCTCTGCTCTGCAGAGGCCCCAGTATGGAATGATACGCCCCATGTCACCCAGCCAGTGAGAGAGACGGAGCACCAAGACTCAGCACCACGATGCCTGGAAACTGGAGTGGTGCTGATCTTCTTCATATGGACCCAACTCTAACTGCGAGGGCACACGCAGGCACACGCGCACACACACCTAGAGTCCCAGCCCTGCCCTCAGCTCTGCCTTTATGATGTCTGAGGGCACAGTAGTACCTGTGACTACTAAAACCATGAAGTCACTATAAAGAAGAGCTTGTGTGATGAAGTTAGGTCACCACGCCCAGTGAACAGTGCAGTCGGGATATGCAGCTAAATTAGGAGAATACTGTTATCCATGTGCACACACACTCTCACACTGCCCTCGCCTCAAAGGGGAGCGCACTGGTCCCTCCCAAGAGAATACAAGCTTAGTTAGAGGTAGGGATTTAGGAGAAAAGCCCCATTGTAGTATCGATTAGGCTACCCAGTTCCCACTAATGTCAAAAGTTTCTCTAAAACAGTTGGGTCTGAGAGGGGCGGTCACAGGGAGGCCACAGGCAGCCACCCTGCCTCAAGCTGAGGAGCCGGCAGCAGGAAGAACAGAGCCCTGCGGGCTGCGTCCGGCTGGGCCGAGCAGTCAGGCTGGGGCTGCCAACCAGCCCCTGGGAATTCTTCCAAGGTTTCCTCCGGGATGGTCCTCCCCTCTGGTCTTGGGTGTTCATGATTTTTGCAAAACAAAGCTGCATAGGAATGACACCCAAGTTAGTGCCAGCCCGAGTCCTGTGCCTGTTGTCACCCAGCCCTGGGACGAGACCCCTTTCCCACACGGCAAGGCCGCCAGGAGTGGCTGTGATGGACGCGTTATGCAAGAGGGCAGGCTGCACGGGGACTGCGCCGCTGCTCTCCAGCTGGCTGCAGAGCTGTTCGCTCGGAGTGCGGTTATTAACCATGAGCTGCTTCAAGGCCACTGTGATGAATGATCCAGAAATCGTTCCAGCAGCTCGGCCCAGCACCCACTTGTCCCCGGCCCATCCTTTATGTTTGTATGAGTGGGTCCCTCAGTCCCTCCCCTTTCTCTGCTTCCCCCATGGGAAACTGGAGGCCATGGTGGCCATCCACAGAGTCAGAGACTTGGGGTAACTTCTGTGTCCTGTTGTCAACCTGTGGCTCTCTCTCGTGTGTCCTCCCTCCCAGAGCCAACTGACTGCCCACACACCGGCCGGCAAGTGAGGTGCGGGGAGGCCCCTGCCATGGCCCTGTGGGACAGTCAGACGCCACCTGAGCTGGGCCAGCCACTTCATACCCCGGTGGCAGCGTGGTGGGTTGTGGTCATTGCTGCTCAGGTCGTTGGAGTGGGTGAAGGGTCTCCTTACTGTTAATAGAATTCGTGTGGGGTCAGAGGAAGGCCTGTGTGTGGAGCTGAGGAAAACTTCCTACAGCCGAGGTCTGAGGAGAATGGAAAGGCCACAGGCGGGAAGTGGAACGAGTATCGTGGCCTGAGTGGAGGGAGGCAGGGCCTCTGGTGGGAGCCTCCTCAGAGCGTCCCAGGCTTGCTTTGGCTCTGCCAGGCAGAGAGAGTGCCCTGGGATTTTCCCACAGATACCCAAATGACACAGTTCCTCTGAGGTGGAGAGAAGGCACTGGATGACTACATCTGACAAGAGCCAGTGTTAGTTCTGTCTCTTCAAGTCTACACTCTGCAGGCATTAATGAATCAACCACACGCACCAAGGAAACCTGCCTGGAGAAGTAACTATGGCCCCAGGCTATCCCAAGATCACGATTTCAGGCTTTCTACTGGTATTTAAAGAAGCAGGAAGCAGACTCCAGGTTCCAGATTCCAGCCCATGCCACCAAGCTGCTTATGGCTTATGATATAATGGGGCTTTAGTCATTGAAGGGGGCAGAAGACATTTAAGGGATTAAATGGGCACCCGGGGCTTTGGAAGAATCCGTGGTCTGGGGCATGGGAAGAGAGGCCCCTTTCCTAGGCTCTGACAGTGTGGTCTTTAAGTGCATTCTTAGCTGGGCCTTTCACAGTGGGTCCTTCTGTTCCCTGCAACTTGCTGAAAAGCAGACATCTATTCCAAAAGGAATGCTTCCTCCTTTTGTCCCTGCTTTTTCTGTAAGTGGTAGGTTTTTGTCTGTCTTCTGTCTAGGGAGCTGCCAAGTCCTAACCCTCCCCGTCTCCACAGTGGGCTCCACGTACACCCCCTATTTGAATAGGTGTCAGATTTACCCAAAGTGTAATCTCATCATTCCTAGGCTTAGTCCTCTGCTCTGAGAAGGTCAAAATCCCTGACCTCATTCTCTGCACTTGCTCCTGCTCCAGATGAACAGGAAGCCCTGGGTCCATCCCTGGGGTGCAGTTAGCAATCAGGGACCTTTGGAATCCCAACCTGGTGAACCCAGAAACACGATTATGCATGAGTTTAGGAAGCCAGAAAGACCCAAATCCCCAGGTAGGAAGTTTGTACTTGGAAGCCCTTCAACTATAAGTCCTTAACAAATGTCTGGGATCATGATTTTATCAACTACCCCCTTCCCCTTGAAAGGACTTCATGAGTGCCTCCCAAACCCCCAAAAGAGGTAGGGTGGAGTCTGCTTCATGGGGGCCTCCTGAAGGAAAATCAAGGCGCCATTACTGGAAGAAAAGGGAGAACAGACACTGAGCAGACCCAAGTCACAAATCCTGTCCTTATACAACCACTCCTGTTTCTCTTTCCTTTGCTTCTTTTCACTGATCTGTCCTTCGACTCCTGATTACAAAAGGACAGAAAAATCTCTCCATTTTAGTGGGTAGAGTGGTCTGTTTCCTTGTCTTGCTCATCTTGGAGTCAGGATGTAACATGGAAATACAAGAGGCAGCTTGCTACCTGGCTTCCAGCCACCGCCTGTTTGTGCTGTCTTCCTGTGCCTAGAGCAGGTGCTTCTTCCCTCAACTCAGGGGCCCTGCCCCCAAGATAAGGCCTCCCTCCCCAGCCTGCACTCCTGGCCTGCAGCCGTCCCTTGGCTTTTGTTTTGTTCTGGACTTCCTGTTCTATTTTTGAACACTCAAAGCCTGGGTCCAGGCCTTGGCAGACAGAGAGGCCATGTGAATGGTAGGCATGGGACCTGAATACCTGACCTGCGACTAGTCACCTGAGCTGGTCCCCAGTGGAAGGTGGTTCCACGCCTCCATCAGTCATCACCCTCCACCCTGCTAACCTGGATGACCACATTTTTTGCTACTGCTGTCACTGCAAAGATGTGCACCGTGTGTGAACAGGTGTTTCCTTGCCTGGGAGGTTTCGGGGTTCAGGGTTTATACTTCTGTGCTGCCTCTCCCGGGAGCTCTCAGGCATCCACACCAAAGGTGGCTGCACCCTGCCTCGTTGGAACAGGAGAGTGGAGCAAACCCAGACCGAGTTGTCGCTCTCTTAAATCTTCAATCCTGTGCACCTGAAGGTGGAGGTGGATCTCATTTGCATGGTTTCTTGTGGTCGCTCAGCTCACTTGAAGTGACACCCAGGAACTCAGAATTCAGACTGCTGACATGCTGGCTCGAATCCAAACAAGAACCTCTGCAAAATGCCTTGCCCATCCCGTGGCCACTGGGGCTGGACCATGCCCACACCAACTTTCCTTCCCACTCAGGTATCCTGCAGTAATCAGGAAGGTGAGGGGGCTCATTAGCATAGGTACAGGACCCCATCTGAGATGCCTGTAATTATCTGTATGTCTGGTTGTTATTGTTGCTGTTGTTTTAAAAGGAGAGAGGTTTTGACAAAGATTTTATTTTATGTGTTTAAACCCTCACTGCCCCTTCCATGCCTTGTCTCCACCAAAAGAACTTTTTAATGCTTGATGATATTACCTCTTTCACAGTTGTCTTATTAGGAAAGTTATCATTTTCAACTTCTGATTTTAAAATATTCATATTCTTACTATTATAAAAGAATTCTTATAGATTTATGAGAAAAAAATATACTAATTAGAGAATGGGTCTGAATAGGCAATTCACAAGAGAAGAAATTCAAGTGGCCAATTAGCATGAAAAATGTTCAACCTCACCAGTAATCAAAAACAAAAATTAAAACAATCAGGTAGTATTTTTCACTTATCAAAATGATGAATGTTTAGAAATTAATAGTCATACCTGGTGTTAGTAAGGAAACCAGACTTTCTACCAAGCTGGTAGATATGTAAATTAGGGCTCCCTTTCTATTAGGCATTTGACTACATGTATCCAGGGCCCAGAACCAAAAATGCTAGGAATTTATATAAGTAAATGAATAGAAATGTGAATAAGAATGTCTTTAAAGGATGTTCACTACAGAATTATCCATATAGCAAAACATTGCAGCCAATCTCAATACCAAACAGTAGGAGCTGTAAAGTAGCCTTTAAAATAATCTTTTTAAAAAATATTTCATAACATGAAGAAATGTTCATGATGTGAAAAATAGGGAAAAAAACAGCATTTAAAACAATGTGCTCAATATGATCACTTTTTAAAATGATACACATTTGAGACACATTTTCTCAGGATCTCTTGAGACCATGTGCTCTGGGCTGGTCACACACATTTGGCTCAGAATAAACCTCTTTAAATTTAAAAAAAATGCACATATATATATATTTTTAAACTGAAATGGTCTGGTGACTATGGGTAATTTTTTCTTCCTCAATTATATCTGAATTTTCTAAAATCTTTATTATATACTTATTTTTTTAATTAGATTTTAAAAACCTTTTAAAGAACAAATAACTCAGTAACAGTGCCTGAGGTAAGGTACATGAGAGGCCACTTTGGTTTGGTTTGCTTTTGCTTTCTGGGCCAGAAAACAAGTGGACCCCCATATGAAATAATCTACCTTTGCAGAGGTCTCCCAAACTGAAAGAAATAATGAAAAAATGAGGTCTGCTCCAGTTTTTATTTTGCCTCCTATATCCTTTCACTGAATTTTTTTGTTATAAATCTGAACAGTAACTCCTGCCATGTCCCAGTGGGATCTTAATTTATATAATGAAACTAGTATTACATTTTTTTCTCTTTTAAAAAATCCTTTAAATTCTACTTGTATTTTCTCCTCCTGACTGAAAAACGAACTGGCTGGTGGCTTAGGACAGATTTAACCTCAGAGGACTTACGTGATGACATGAACGCCGCCTGAGGTACACTTCTTCCTCTCCTACATCCTTTCTTTTTTTCTCTTCTCATTCCCCTTTTCTTGGGCGAGGCAGGTCCTCTTCTTTGCGGTAAGCCGGTAGTGTCTGACTGGGACACTCCTGGCGGGGGAGGAGAGCAGCTCTTCCTCTGAGGGCTGTGTGGCTGGAGAGGGGAAGGTTGACTGAGATGTCACTGCAGAATTTGGTCTGTGCTTGCAGCCAGTTTTCCGCCACCATTATCCTTTCTCCACCTCTAGGGTATACAGTGAGGGTACCTTCTTAAAGACATGCCACTGGTATAGTTGGGTAACAGAGGTGAGAACAAAGCTGTTGCTCAAATGGGAATTTTCTCAGTACCTAGGCGAGCACCCCTACCCCTTGTTTGGGGTTGGAACTTTTGATGGCATTTGAGCGTGTACTCCAAGTGACAGTTTATGGTAATGTTTTTAGGCATTGTTTAGATAGCTCACCGCTCTGGTTATCCAAGAGGATAGCTTCCTTATTCTCTTTGAAAGCTATTCTCTTGGTTTGGCAGCCAAAGGAATTCAAGATTCACACTGTTGTAAAGCATGCTAGGAAAGGGCATAAATTTTAGCAAACAGGGAAGCTCTGAGGCATAATTGCTAGAGCTGCTGTTTACAGAGCCTTTCCTGTGTGCTGGGTATGGGGCATAGCACTTCCCATAGTTACCTCACTTGATGCTCACGTGAACTCTAGGAGTAAATATTCTACTCCCATCCTCCAGATGAGGAAGATGAGACTCAGAGAGGTTAAGTTCTTTGCCCAAAGTTTCTGAACTGCTAGAGCTGGGTTTTGGGGGTATTTTTGTTGTTGTTTTTGGGACAGAGTCTCGCTCTGTTGCCCAGGTTAGCATGCCGTGGAGTCAGCCTAGCTCACAGGAACCTCAAACTCTTGTGCTCAAGTGATCTTCCTGCCTCAGCCTCCTGAGTAGCTGGGACTACAGGCACTTGCTGCCATGCCTGGCTAATTTTTTCTATTCTTAGTAGAGCCAGGGTCTCACGCTTGCTCTCTTGCTCAGGCTGGTCTCGAACTCCTGACCTCGAGCGATCCTCCAGTCTCGGCCTCCCAGAGTGCTAGGTTTACAGGCGTGAGTGCCCACGCCCAGCCTAGAGCTGGGTTTTAAACCCACACTTAATCACTTTCTGATATACCAAGCTGCCTCCCAAGGTTTATGCTAAGCAGTGAAATCTTACTTCAAGTTACACTTATGCTGTTACTATTGGTCTGGCCTGGGAAATAAGTTTCCACCAGGCTTGCCTCTGATATAAATAAATTCAGCAGATAGCAAAATCACCCAGAGGGCTTGCGTAGCACAGATTCCTAGTCCCACCACTGAGATTCTGGTTCAGCAGGTCAGGAGTGGGCGGGGTGTTGCTGGTGCTGTGGATCCAGATCTGTGGCCTCCACCTGGAACACCACTGCCCTAGACTTCGGAGGTGGCCTTCAGAGGTGGCCTTTGGAGGTGACCTTTGGAGGTGGCCTTTGGAGGTGGCACTGTGCAGGGGCAGCAGTTGAGAGCAAAGGCTCTGCTGTACAGCATTTGGATTGAAATTCTGACCCTGCCAATTAGTGGGTGGTTTGGGCAAGCTACTTAGCCTCTCTGGGCTTGCTTACTTACCTTGAAAATAAGGATTTAAAGAGCAGCTACTATATAGAGGTGTGGGGATTAGATGAACTAAGCCATGTGAAGTGCTTAAAAGCGATGGTTCTTAATCAGGGTTTGCTTGTATCAGGAACACGTGGAACCATGATGTCCTGGGTGGGGGAAAGTGCTCTGGCCTTGGAGTCAGAAAGTTTGTGATCCTGTCTAGGTCAATCCTCTAAGCCCTGGGTGCCCTGAGGGAGAGGAAGGTGGTCAGAACCCTCATACACCTCTGGGCAGAGGGCTGACGGAGTGGCTCGCTGCGCCTAGATCCCAAGGCTTACCCTAGAAGCCCCCCAAGGCCTCCCACCTGCGGTTTCCCACAGATGCACGTGTGGCGTCCAGGACCCGTATGTGACTTGTGTCGGTGGGAGCATGCAGCCAGCACCCTAGCCAGCTGACCTGCAGAGTCTCAACCGTTCCCCCTCGGGCCTTGAGTCGCCCTGTCACCACTGTGCCTGCTCTAACTTGCAGGGGTTTTTTTGTTTGTTTGTTTTTTGAGATGGAGTCTCACTCTGTTGCCCTGGCTAGAGTGCTGTGGCATCAGCCTAGCTCATGGCAACCTCAAACTCCTGGGCTCAAGCAATCCTCTTGCCTCAGCCTCCTGAGTAGCTGGTAGCTGAGACTACAGGCATGTGCCACCATGCCTGGCTAATTTTACATATATATATATATTTTTTTTTTTTTTTTTTTTTTTTTTTAGTTATCCAGCTAATTTCTTTCTGCTTTTTTAGTAGAGATTGGGTCTGCTCTTGCTCAGGCTGGTCTCGAACTCCTGAGCTCAAAAGATCCACTCACTTCAACCTCCCAGAGTGCTACGATTATAAGCGTGAGCCACCACGCCCGGCCCCTTGCTTTCTTTTCATTGCAGCTTTTTATGTAATTTCTACATCTAGTAGAGCTCCACAAAGTCACCTCGTTTGGAAAGTAAGACAGAAGCCCGGCAGGTATCCTCGGGGCTATGGCCACGTCACTCATTTATGCCTACAGAACACTGGGCTCCAGCACGGGGCGGACACACAGGTAGTGCGGTTGTTCCTCTCTGGCCCAGCCACGGCACCTGCTCCATGACCGCATAGTGACATAGAGCCTTGCCGAACCACGTGCACTTCTCTGATCCGCAGCAGCAGCCTCCCCAGGCCCAGTCCTGCTGTTTTGAGACATAAGCTTTCTTGTTATTCAGGTGTAGGGAAGCCAACAGATTGGGAGGTAACTTTGGTGCTCACAGTTCCCAAGGGGAGGGGTGCGCCACGCCACGCCACAAAGGGCCACATGAGGAAGCATCAGGGCTGGTCAAGAGGCAGAGGGAGCCAGGGGAAATGTAAGCAAAAGGCTCGTTTGGATCATTTCAGCAGGCTCTGGGGTGTAGGGGCTGTCCTTAATTGTGTGGCACGTACCCTCAGGTGATTAGGGCAGGGGCTAGTAGTCCAGAATGTAAAAGCCATGCAAAGAAGGTGGTTGGGGTGTGGGCTTTGGATTGGATGGTTTGCATATGAAAGGCAAGTCCTTTAGTATCTCTAGAAATTGGCTAGCCCCTAGGAGGGGCAATCTCTCCAGGGCCTTAGCAAGGCCCTAAGATGTCAAAGCATTAGAAATACAGGGGGGAAAAAGGCATGGTTAAAATACTTGGACCTACAGAATAAGAATCTGCATTTTAAGCTAGGCACAGTGACATGTACCTATAGTCCCAGCTATTCAGGCGGTTGAAGCAAGAGGATCGCTTGAGCCCAGGAGTTTAAGACCAGCCTGGGCAATATAGCGAAACCCCCCCTCCATCTCTAAATCTGCATTTTAACAAGATGCTGGGGTCATTAATGGGCACATTAAAGTTTGAGAACCATTGCTCTACCATCAGACCCGTCTTTTCTTCTCTGATGTTTTGAATTGAGTCTACTAAAAGAAACAGGCTAAGTCATTCTGTATACAAATAGGGACAGTGACTACAGGTTTGTGAGACAAGATACACCAAAACAGGGCTGAAATCTTACGTGGAAATCAAAAAGAAAAATGACCTAGAACATTAACAATGCCTTCCATGTCTTGGGTATATGCTAATAACAATAATATTCTTTTGATTGGTACTAATGAATGGTGTGTCAGTCTTAGATACTGTGCAAACAGATGATTCTGCTTTCCATAACAGAACTTATTTAAAAGGAAGTCATCAACTAATGGAGATAAAAGCCAATATTTTTATCCCATTTCACAATGGGAAAATTGATCAATAAATTATCCTGTGAAACCCTAGTTTCCTACACTCCCAAATAAGTAGTGCTCCAATTTTTTTTTTTTTTCTTTGAGACAGAGTCTCACTGTGTTGCCTGGGCTAGAGTACCATGGCGTCAGCCTAGCTCACAGCAACCTCAAACTCCTGGGCTCAAGGGATCCTCCTGCCTCAGCCTCCCCAGTAGCTGGGACTATAGGCATGAACCACCATGCCTGGCTAAGTTTTTCTATATATTTTTAGTTGGCAGATTAATTTCTTTCTATTTTTAGTAGAGATGGGGTCTCACTCAGGCTGGTTTTGAACTCCTGACCTTGAGCTATCCGCCCGCCTCGGCCTCCCAGAGTGCTAGGATTATAGGCGTGAGCCACCGCACCTGACCGCTCCAATTTTTTTTTTTTTTTTTTTTTTGAGACAGAGTCTCACTTTGTTGCCCAGGCTAGAGTGAGTGCCGTGGTGTCAGCCTGGCTCACAGCAACCTCAAACTCCTAGGCTCAAGTGATCCGCCTGCCTCAGCCTCCCGAGTAGCTGGGACTACAGGCATGTGCCACCATGCCTGGCTAATTTTTTCTATATATATTAGTTGGCCAATTAATTTCTTTCTATTTATAGTAGAGATGGGGTCTCGCTCTTGCTCAGGCTGGTCTCGAACTCCTGAGCTCAAACGATCCGCCCACCTCGGCCTCCCAGAGAGCTAGGATTACAGGCTTGAGCCACCGCGCCCGGCCCAATTTTTTTAATGGGGCAAAAATATCTCTTTGGGTGACCAGTCTGACTTACATTTGCCATCACCCATAGAAACTCCTCTAGAAGCAGCCCTGATTGGCCCACCCAGCTGGGAGAAGCAGCTGTTGTATTGAGGAAGAATCGAGAGGAAGAGGAAGAAGAGGAGTGTGAGTGCCTCACAGCATCAGAGTGCTTAGAAATAGGGGGAGCACTGAAATCATTCCATCAAATCCCTCAATTTAAAGGTGGGGACACTGGGGCCCGAGAAGTTAGTAACTTGCATGAGTCTCTGTGAGTCCTTGATGCAGAGACAGGACAGCAGCCAGGCTCCTGTCCTCCATGACACCATGGCACGTCCTCCTCCTCCCTCCCTCCCATTGCAGTGGGGCACCTCCTTCCTCTTAGACCGGAGCCCAAACACTGCGTGCCCAGTCTGGCAGTGCTGACAGCGGCAGCTGCGTATTTTATTTCTTTGCTTTATTTATTTATGCCCGTCCTTGTTGCAAAAGGATTTAAGGCCACGTATAAAGTCACAAACAACAGAGCAAGAAAAAATAAATTTAAAATAAGTGAGAAAGATGAGACAAAGGAGTTAAGTAGCTCACAGCAACTTTGCCCGTCGCCCTCCCACCAGGGCGGTTGAGCCTCTAGCCATTAACTTAGAGGGATGGGTGTTGATTTCTGTACTCAGGCCCTTCTGCCTGCACTTTAGTGGATTTTTCTCCTGGGTTGGTTTTAGAGCGTCTTCCCCTTTGTCATACACATGCCCTTTAAGGTGACTTTGAGAAACTTAGAAATTCTCTTCAGGGGGTCGTGTTTGCAGGATGTGAGCACGGTGGTTATGGTGGCAATGATAGGGCTGTTGCCAAGTTGTTGCTCTTTTAAAGCCAAGCAAGAGAAGAGAGCTAGTTCTTACCTAGAACCTTCAAGCCATTGGAGCTGTACTTCTTGGCTTCCTTGGCGTGCCCCAGCATGGCAAAGGCTGTGAGGTCGAGGCTCAGATTACAGGCAGGGCTCAGCACCATGGCCCAGGCCCTTCCCATCCTCCCTCATTCTTCATCCCTTCCGCACCATTCTGACCTCTGCTAAAGCTTAGTCTGACCTCTTGGTTTCATGAGCCAGCTCCCTCGCTGCCTTGACTTTTTTATTCAAGGAACCCATGCATCCTCCCTGCTCCCAAGACCTCCCCATCCTCCCAGTCAGGCCTGGGTCCGGCTGGCCCATTGCCTCAGGTGTGCTCTGTCTGACTCCCTGCGCCCTGCCCCTTTAGGATTCAACCCAGCCCCTGGGTTGGGCGGCCTCTTCCATCTCTTCTAAGATTCTCCTGCTGCAAAATAAGTCAAAGCGAACCCCACTGGGAATCCCAGTATTCCTGATGGCTCGTTGGTCTAGAGATGTTTGGAAGAATGCATTTGGGGCTGTCATAATAGCTGGCACTGACTGGATCAGAGGTACTAAGCACTCTACAGTGCACAGGACGATTCCACTCAATGAAGAATTATCCCATCTAAAACGCCGATAAGCACTGATAACACAAGAGAAACCTAAATATTGGCCGGTGCGGTAGCTCGCACCTATGGTTCTACACTTTGGGAGGCCAAGGTGGGAGGATCTCTTGAGCCCAGGAGTTCAGACCACCCTGGGCAACAGCGAGACCCCATCTCTACAAAAAATAAAAAATTAGCTGGGCGAACGGTGGCAGGTGCCTATAGTCCCAGCTACTCAGGAGGCTGAGGCAGGAGGATCGCTTGAGCCCCGGAGTTTGAGGTTGCTGTGAGCTAGGCTGACGCCATGGCACTCTAGGCCGGGTAATAGAGTGCGACCCTGTCTCAAGAAAAAAAAAAAATTAAATAAAAAATAATTAATTAGTTTAAAAATTAGAAAAACCTAAATAGTTGGCATTGTACAGTGGCATCAGAACAGCCACACTGCAGACTTCTTGGTTGATGCCCAAGAGTTTAGTGGTAGGAAATTACTAAATTGTTTTTATCTACCCAGTGTGGTCAGAAAGAATTACATTTTGAAGGGTTAGGCTGTACTGGGAATTGTTTATTTCATTAGGCCAGAGTCCCACAGTTAGCCACAGCTCTGCTCGGGTCATTTCTTGCTCTGCACCTGGGACCTTCTGGGCTTCGAAGGACACCCCGAGTTGGTGGGAGCTCCGTGAGCTGCCAGTGCAGCCTGGCCTGGGGGCACTTGTGGGATCACCTCGAGCCCCGGAGGGCTGCCGGTGGCTGGCACAGCATGAGTGGGTGGGAACTGGCTGCATTTGGAAAATCTCTCCAGAGGTTTTTTTTTTTTTTCTATAACAGCCAAAAGGAGCAGAGTACTCAAAATTAAATAGTCTGTTGCTGCTCATAAAAACCAGCTATGATGCTCTTAAGCTTAAAAACTAATGTTTAAGCCCAGTGGCTAAGAGAAATCATTATGGTTAGGTAGCCCTCGGGTGGCTGCAGACTGCTGCCGCTGATCCCTGTTTTCTCTTGCTTTACTGTGGACTGGCTAATTATTTCCCGATTTTTTCATTCATTATCTAACACACTTGGAGTGCCTGCTATGTACCAGTACTAAGAAAATTCCCCGGCTTAGGCTCTGTATGGTGTAGCAGAGGGGGCGGGCGAGTCCATCGGCCATCACAGAGCCGTGTGCAGGCACTAAGGTGGAGGTGTGCTCGGTGGGTCCCGGGAGCACGGAGAAGGGGCCTCGAGTGAAACCTGGGAGAGGTGTAGGGTGGCGGGGAATCTCCTTGGTATCCCAGATGTGCTAATGTTTGGGCTGGGTCTTGAAAGAAAACGTGGAGTTAACCCAGGTGAAGAAGGAAAGGGTGGATGAGGATTCCAGGAAAAGAACGCTGCGCGCCAAGCGACAGAGGCGGAAACAAAAGGCTCTCAGTAGTCCAGCATGGCAGGCGGGAAGCGTGCGTGGGGGAGGTGTCAGATCGGGTCCAGGCGCTGGTGCTCGGGAGACAAGGAGAGCTGCGACAGATTCCTGGGGACCGATTCTTCTGCAGTTCAAAGACACGAGAGGCCATTAGACATCCCTCAAGGCTATGTGTCAGTCAAAATAATTAAAAGTAAAAGAACTGGAAAGCTGGCTCATATATTCCAACATCCATCTAGTTCCCCCCCCCAAAAAAAAAGCTTCTGATAAGATAAGACGAAGTGCCAAAAAGATGTGTGTGTTCGTTCGGCAGCATGGCATAAAAAGCGAGTAGAATAAAAGTAAATAAAAAAAAAATCATCAATCTCTACAAAACTGAGTTATTGCTAATTCTGGGTAGCGCAGCATAGGAGAGCTTGCTTGGGTTTGGAGTCTGCCAGGCCTGAGTTCAAGTCCTGGCTTTACTAATTAAAGTTATAACCTCTCTGAACCTTGGCTTCCTTATGCGAACATGAGGATGATAATACCAATCCCATCACATTATTGTGCAGATTAAATGATATAATCCCAGTGGTTTTTATTATTAGCTTGCTGCTTATTCCTTTTTAAAGTACTAACTTAGGGCAAGCAATAGGTCGTCATCTGTGAGGATCAGTTATCATCAGGGGGATAAAGAAAAATCACAGATTATAGTTAATAAATTAGATTCTAGAAATGACAAAATTCTTATTTATTTTATTCACTTGACAAATGTATATCACACACTTCCTATGGGCAGGCACTTTGTGAGGCTCAGGGACTGGAGTAGTGGACAAGTCAGAGCCTGTATCCGCTTTCTTGAGGCTCATACTCTGGTGATGGGGAAAAATGTATTTGGGGATCCCTTTTCTGAAATCTACCCATTTCATATGCACCTAG
The DNA here is from genome assembly GCA_008750895.1 of Mirza zaza. Taxonomy (NCBI): domain Eukaryota; kingdom Metazoa; phylum Chordata; class Mammalia; order Primates; family Cheirogaleidae; genus Mirza; species Mirza zaza. The sequence goes on from VSMD01035612.1 coordinate 26,383, forward strand.
TGGCATGTTTGTCGTGGACCAACCTAAAGTGGTTTGGGCACATAGAACTCTTGGGCTCTCTCTGGGCCAGCGTGGAAGGTTGTGGAAGACTAAAGTGGGTGAGGGGTAGCATCTCCCCACAAGCTCGATACCAGGTGGTGATGAAAGTGGGTGTGAGATTGAATTCCTCCCTGGATGGGGGCAGTTATCAAACAAACGTTAATCAAAAAGGAGGGACAAAACGGTTGATTCAACCTGTTCTGGAAGCCTGAAGAAGACCCAGCCCTCTCTCCTTTGGGGTGTCCCAATCATTTCTTGCACGAAAGGTCCACCTGAGGTGGCTGCGAGAACACTCTAAAGGGAGAACACCGTTTCCCTGAATCAGCCTCATGCTGTCATAAACTGTTCGGATTCAGCGGCTGGACACAGGGCGGCATCAAGCACTGTCCCTGAGAGTGAAGGGACAGGCCTCACTGGGCTCTGATACCCTGTTTCTATTATACAGAAGTGGGGAGTGTCTCTCAAGGTTTTAGCCAGACCATGTATCTTGAATACCTTTAGTTTCACCGATAAAAGTCCATTTCTAGTTTTAATTATACCGAGTCACAAGTTTCACCAATAAAACTCATTTTTTTGTATTCAAAACATTGGTGAAAGTATGGATGACCGAAAAGTTAACGTAGCCACATTTGGAGTGTGACCCTCTTTGATTAAGACCAGTTGCCCAGTCTAGACTTAGTATTCTTGACAGCGTGGGAGCTGATGGCCCCAGAAGTAGAGCCCAGGCTAACTGCTCCATGCACAGTAAAACACAAGTTATACGCAAGTACTTTTTATTTGCTTATTTTTATCTATTTCTTTAAATACTTTATTACTTTAAAATATAGGCATTGCTACTCTGTTCCATTTCTCTTTCCTATTCAGAAGGTTTGATTCCCCGTGCGCGTGTGTGTATGTACGTGTGTGTGGGGCTGGATTATATCCAAAGTGACCATAAGTCCTGGTTTGCCTGGGAGAGTCACAGTTTATACCTATTGCCCTGTGGCTGATCCATTTAGCTCCCTCTTTTACTTTCAAAAGTATCCAGTGAGGACAATAAATTATACGGTTTCTCTATTTCTAGAAAGAATGCAGTGGCATAGAATAAAAAGAACAAGCCTAGGAAAACTGGGTTTGGATCCTGCCTCTACCAGTTCCCAAAGGGGTGGCCTTGGGCAAGCTCTCCCCCTGGCAAATCTTAGTTTCCTCATCCACAAACTGAGAATAATGCACTTGCTCGCCCTCCCTCCCTGGTCAATTGTGAGATAGCAGTTGTCCCACGGATGTGAATGAACTTTGTAAAGAGAGCAGCACTAACAAGAATTGGGGATTATCCCCATCCTTAAACTAACATTGTTTTATGCTTGAATTAACTCTGGCATGGGAGAAAATTAGCTTAAAAACATAGATCATGAGAGCCCTTTGACTTGCTTCTTGTACGCTAGAGAAGCCCACAGCCTGCCTCTGCCAAGGAGGTAACTAGCAAAGCTGTGGGCTTGTGACTTCCATGTCTCCTTAATTCTATCACGGAAGACAACATGACCATTAAGAGTAAAACCACGGCAGGGCATGGTGGCTCACGCCTGTAATCCCAGCACTCTGGGAGGCCGAGGCGGGGGGGGGGGGGGGGGGGGGGATTGCTCGAGGGCAGGAGTTCAAAATCAGCCTGAGCAGGAGCAAGACCCGTCTCTACTATAAATAGAAAGAAATTAATTGGCCAACTAATACATATAGAAAAAATCAGCCGGGCATGGTGGCGCATGCCTGTAGTCCCAGCTACTCGGGAGGCTGAGGCAGGAGGATTGCTTGAGCCCAGGAGATTGAGGTTGCTGTGAGCTAGGCTGATGCCACGGCACTCACTCTACTGGGCAACAAAGTGAGACTAGGCCGGGCTAAGTGGCTCAAGCCTGTGATCCCAGCACTTTGGGAAGCTGAGGCAGGAGGATCGCTTGAGCCCAGGAGTTTAAGACTAGCCTAGGTAACATGGCGAGACCCCATCTCTAAAATAAAAAAATTAGCCCAGCATGGTTGCGTGTGCCTGCGGTCCCAGTTACTTGAGACACTGAGGCAGGAGGATTGCTTAAGCCTAGGCCTGCACAAAACAGGTCTCAGCTTCCCCACTCCGTAGCTTAAGCCTAGGAGTTTGAGGCTACTATGAGCTATGATCCTGCCACTGCACACCAGCCTGGGGGACAGATCAAGACCCTGTCTCAAAAAAAAAAAAGTAAAACTATAAGCTAGTCTTTTGCCTTAAAATGCATTAATGTAAAAATCATCCAATATTCAACTTACCCTTTTTTATATAAGTAGGACTGTTTTGAAAGTTTGACATGAGAATGGAGTTAAAGTACAAATAGGAGTGGTGCCCCAGAGATACTGTTTTGCATAATAGTGTAGAATTTTATTTTTTCAAAATGAAAATTGCTTTTGTTCTTATTATAAAAGGAATGCATTGCAAAAACTGCCAAAATTTCAGAAAATCTAAAAAAAGTTAAATAAGAAAATAAATATTTCCGTGTAAAAGTTTCCAACCTTTTTTCTATACATATATGTTTGTGTGTGTGTTGTACATATGCACCCATATGCATATATTTTATATTTTTAAAAATAAAAGTGGGATCTTATTATAGACATTGCTTTGAAACCTGTTTTTTTCCATCTAAAATTATCATGGACACGTAAAAATAGATCTGCATCACCATTTTTATAGCTTCCCAGCATTTCATCAAATGCATGTGCCAATAATTTACTTAACCAAGTGCTTGATTGCTTGTAATTTAGGTTATTTAGGGGCACAATATCTACCCCTTTTCCTGTAACTTTTAAAAATCAATATAAGATATCTACCACACACACACACAAACTTGACACACCTTTCAAAATGCTACCAGAAGTTTCATATGTTAATTAGTCTTTTTCACATTTAAGTGGAAGGATCCAAGATGACCAACCGTGGAAGTATGGGCTAGGAGGAGCTATAAATAATAGGGCAAAGGACAGATCAGGGTGGAGAGCCAAGATATGGCATCATTGCAAACTGCCTGGACCAGTAAACTACTTTAGGAATAACCTCCTCAGACACAGGAGCCCAGATATGGTCACTGATGAAGCAACGTTGCTACCTGGAGCCTCTGTCACTTTATAGCCCCAACCATCAGAACACTCCTTTCCAAAAATCAAGTGCACATGCACGTGTGTACAGGTAACGCATTTGATAACTCCCCAGTATCATGGCCTCTGCCACTCACTGGATCTCCTTGGGAACCCAGCCAGGAGCTCGGAGCAGTCTGGAGAGGCACCGAGTCACGGCACCTTAGCTCCACACTCCGCTCCGAGGACACGTTTGATCTTTTATTGAGAAACAGTCTGTGCCCAGTACATACATGAAACCGGCAAGCTTGAGCGTCTGATTTCCACGTTCAGAAAATTAGAGCTCTAAGGAAGACAGTGGAGGCAGGCCCTGACAGTAAAAAGAAGTGATACCAGACCTACAGGAAAATGAAAGTAAAAGGCAGAAAGTTGGGAAGCGGAGGCCTGTTTTGTGCAGGGACAAATAGCCCTGCGTACTTTCTCAGTGTTGGCAAACCGCAGGCCCCACCCATGGTGGTAGGGCAATCGGTTTAGTGAGTCCTGACCAACATTTAAACAACGAAAAAGGGGAACGGAGGGTAGAGGAGGTCAGGGTGCTTTTTAGGCAGTAACGACAAGTACTCTCTTTGGGAACTCTCATTCGTATACACATGTGCAGTACTATTAATATGTTGAGTGTAAAATCCATTTCTTAAAGTAAATTAGCGTCAGAAAAAGGTTGAAACCTACAGTTGTAGACCCTGAAGTCATCACAATTTTACAGCAACAAATGCCCTTAACGCTGACCTGGAGTTTTCCAAAAAGGATCAAATAACATTCAAAGTATACCATTTAAGAAGACATGGTACACTGGCGTGAAGATCTCTTGGACAGATTCCTGTTGCACAGTGACATTATAAATTTTAAATGGAGAGCCTTTCTACCTTCTCTCTAACTTGTACCACAAACAACTTTTTACAAACACCAAAGTTGATACCTATTTAATATAAAGTTATTCACTTTCCAGATATACCTAATAAGGTATACGTAAATCTTTGTAATTCAGATTCAGAGAGACTGCATTCATTCATTCAAAACACACAACCAGGTTTCTGTGCCCTGGCCAGGCATTGGCCTACAAAGATAGACGAGACCCAACACTGGCTCTCGAGGAGCTTCAGTCCAGCTGTCTAGAGTCCAGCCCACCCACATTTTTGGACCTTCTCTATGAAGTCATTTGTCAAACTGTAGTGCCATACTGGCTAAGGCTGGTTGACATTGGAACTCAACCCCCAGAAAAATCTAGGCTATGAGGTGCCATGGGTGCGGAACCGACCCTGTGACATCAGTGTCTGGGTTGTGGGTCCCCAGCACAAAGGATTAAACCAAAAGCTAGTCACAGGTATGATCAGGCTGACTGGGAGGCCGGCATCAGGGACTAGAACCCAAGGGTGAAAGCCAGGCCTGTGGTCACCTACCAGCGTGCCCCCCTCGCCTTCCTGTTGCCCAGAAGCGCAGGCTCCATTCTCTGTTGGCTCCATCCCCCGTGCGACCAGCTTTGCACGTGTCCAGACCATGTTTAAAGACTGCTTTGGGTCCCTGACAAGCTCGCCCAGGAGGAGCACAATGTCAGGAGTGTAGACACAGGCCCCTCTTCCAAGAGCTGGATGTGCTGAGCTCCCCAACATTCCCCAAGCCGCCTTGTCTGCTTCCATCGGCAAAGCGGTGTTTGCCTGGCCTGCTGTGGAGCTACCTTTGTTAAGTGCGTGGGAACTAACTACAACAAATTTCTGCTCGTACTGCATATGCCTCCATCAGCCGCCTTTACTAATTTGACATTACAGGTTTGGTGGCCATGCCCCATGGATTTTTAGAAGTTGTAATTTTAAATAGTCTACCCTGTCTTTCCTAAATATGCCAGTGTTAGTCAAATCTTGTGTCCTACATTTTGGTTTTAAAAAAATGGTCTCTATGCTCAGAGGAGTCACATGTTACATGGAAATATTGTACTCACTTGGACTCTTGTAAGCAAATGAATTTTCCTGCCAAGACTGTTGTGATTCACCTGTGCCCGTATTTTTTCAGGCAGCGTGGATGCAAATGTCACGTGGTTGCCAAAACCACCTCAAATAAACCCCCTTCAGAGGGAGTGTTGGGGGCACGTGGAATTGGCCAGTCCTCCTGACCTAGGCTACTTTAGTGGCATTCAATGTAAAGTCCACCTTGACACACAACTTTCCTGGCCTTTGGTTCTGTTTTTTTGTGTGCTGTGTTTTTAGGTTGAAGGAAGTGGGAGAGGTAGATCCATAAGGTGGTGGGGGTGGGGTGACAGAACATTCTAGAACTTTCTAATCACCACCTCCTGATAGGCTCCCTTCCTGCATTCCACATTCAGCATCTCTGGTCCCAGCCCTGAGCCTTCACTTCCTGACAGACATCTCCATTCCACCCCTCCAAACCTCCTGGCCATCTAGCCATCTGCAGTGGCCCACCACCATGTCCTCGCAGAGCAAATGCCCCAAACCTGCGACGAACCTGCTCAGACCATATCGCATAATGGTAATGTCACCCCCGAACAAGCTGCAAGTGTGTCCACTTGGCACAGAGAAGGGAACACAACTGTGGGAACCTTTATTTGGTCCAATATTTTCGGTGACCTCTGTTGCAAAGAACTCACCCAGGGCCCAACTTTGAAACACTTGCTGGAGAAGGGATCCACCAAGCCACGTGCTAAGCCACATCCCTCTGCATGCAAAGCAGCACGCCTCGGTCTCGCAGGCCACGTAAGGCACAGCCTGGCAGGCTGCTGGGACATTCCATTCCGGCTTCTTCTTAGGCTAGGATTTTGTGAGGAGCCAGGGATCAGCATTTGGGTGACCCATCACATCAAAGGAGGACAGGGCGCGATCTGGGTGGAAATGGCCGTCTCCCGCTGCAACAGTAGCTCCGGAGTGCAGATGTCGCCGGGCTGCCCTGTGTCGCGGAGAGGAAGCCTTCTGTGTGAAGTACTTGTAGCGTGAACTGCTACAGAAAGCCCTGAAGACAGGGAATGTGGAGAGAGTCCAGGGAAATGTTGTACTTTTATAATCAAACCACCTTATTGGCTTTCTTGGTTCTATCTCTCCGTTTTCTGGAAACACGATAGGGGTAGGCAAGGAGAGCCGGTCCAGAGCTGGGAGACCTGAAGCTGTTCATGGTGTGCAGTGTGGCCCAGGCCAAACCCTGTACATAGCCCCTCCCGTCCGCCGTTTACTTGTCTGCAAAAATGGGAATAATAAAAACTGCCGCTTTTAAAGTGCCTTGGGACTAGGAAAGCACCACAGCAGCGCAAGTCATTGAGGGGCTGAGACCCAGGATTGGACAGGAGAAAGCTTTCCTGGGTGTGGGATCTTGGGAAAGTCATGGGTTTCTCTGAACTTCAGTTTTCCTCCTTCATAAAATGGGGGCAATAATAGGCCTTTCCCATCTTGCGGGGTGTTTCTGAGGGTCAAACAATGTGACGTGCGGGAAGGAGACATGTAAACTGTGGAGTTTTAACTCACAAAGTTCTGGGGCTGCTTTAACCAGTCAGCTGTGGTCCCCGAGACACATTTCTCCGCACCTGCGCCCTCTCTTGCTGTGTCCCTCCGGCCATCCTCCGCTGCCACCCCAGCCCTCTTCCTCCCCTGCCCCTGCCTTTGTCTTGGGTGCTCCCACAGGGATCTGTCAGGCAACTGCTGCGTTTCACTCCAGGGTGGCTCCATTTCAGATGCCAGTGAAACGAGTTCTATATATAGTTTGTAACAAAATGTGGGTCACTTTGGGAGGGAAGGGGCAGCCACAGCATGGGCTCCTGCTCACCACGATGGCACTGGTGACTCCCCAAACCAGAGGGAGGACCCTCTCTCCAGAATAAACATGAATCCAGCCCCCGGTCACACTGGCTCTTCCAAACCGGTTTCCACTTGCTCATTACTTTCCCCTAAAGCTGTTGAGTGGGAAAGGAGCAATATTTTATTCTTCATATTAGGTAGGTAGAGAGATGTAGGGGGTGGAGTAGGTTTAAGTCCACTCAGCAATTTAAAAATTCCCACTCTTCCATCCACATCCCAGTTCTCTTGGAATTCAGTTTTCTCAAATCCTCGGGTAACTCTAAAATTACATCTGGTTAATTGTCTTGGTCCTAAAATGAGATACTACGTGATTCATTCTGGGGGAAAAGTGGAAAACCTTGTTCAATAAACGATTTAAGAAATGTCCTGTCTTGTTTGGCCAGGTGAAAAGACTTTATTCACCGTTCCCAATAGGACAGCGTAGACTCCAGTCCTGGTTAGGGAGAAAGGCGGTCCCAGCAGCTGTAAACTCAGAAGGGGACAGGGAAGTCTTTCCCAGGACCTGGTCTGGCGTGGTGAGAAACTGCCTGGAACACCGCCCCTACCCCCACGCCAGCTCCTGTTGGTTTCCTGTGTGTCTCCATGGCCTCACCACACGGAGCAGGGAACTTGGAAGTCCCTTTCTTACGTCTTAAAAAATTCACTCAGCGTGTCCCTTTTTTCTCCTGTGAGATTTACCGACTTCCGAATGCCAGCGTTTCTGCCGTCACCCCCAGATGTGTACCAAGGCCTCAGCATTTGCAAAATCTCGTAAGTCAATCTCTAAGTAGAAGATGCTTCAAGGAAGCACCCAGTTCCTTCTGTTAATAACCACAGTGTCATGTGACACCTTCCCCTCCCCCCTCCACCAATTCTCTCCAAAAACCACCCACCTACCCACCCCACCAATAAAGTAGCTTGACGTCTGCCTTTTATCTGCCAATATCTCCATTTCCTTCAAGGTGGTAATCTTTTGCTTTTGTTATTTAAGTTCTTTTTTATTCTTAATTGTTACCCAGTTGCTTTGGGGCTTGCATAAACAGTTAAAAACACTTGCACGAGGCAGCCGTTTCGCTTTCTGTGCTTGTTGTTCTTGGCACTGGGTCAGTTCTATGAACTTCTGGTGTCCAACTGGTAGGACCTGAAACTCTGTGTTTAACAAGTGCCTGTAGTCAAAACAGTTGGCGTGTGCAAGCGCGGATAGCCGGTATTGACTGCAGCTGGTCAGCCGTGGGCTCCTGCACCGTGCAGAATACCGAATCACGTTGCTCTGTTTTGGGGTTGGGCTTTTGTTGTTGTTTAGTTGTTGCGATTTTTTTCTTCCTTTTTTTCTTTTTCTCTCTTTTTTTATTTTTTTTGATGGCATCCGTGGTGATGTGGATTGCTTCAGGTTCCAAAAGTACAACATGTTTACAGTCGTCGTAGCATCAGATTAAGTTGGCAGCCTGAGTCTCTCTGTAAGTGGTTTTAGTTTACATTTCTTCTTCTAGCAGGATGTTTTGCATAATTTTGCTGATCCTGGGTTATTTATAGACTTTTTTGAAGAAACGGGGATGCATGAGAGTTTCTGTTCCAACTGCGGAAAGTGAAATTTGTTTCTGCACTTAGAGAAACGGCAGTGCATGTGCAGCAGAGGATTATTTTAGCTCTTGAAAATTAATTTCTCTGAGAGGTCACTTGATAACATTCCAGAGCAAACTCTCTAGCCGCCGATAGCTGAAACCCGGATAATTGTCTTAGGACGTGTTGTTTTCCTTTGGTCGGTCACAAATGGAGTAAAATGAAAGTAATGATGCCATTTCCTCCGGGGCTCTCTGCAAGGGTGGATGCGGTGATCGGGTATTGTTTCAAACGTCCAAAAAGAGTTTGCCATGGTTGTTTTGTCAAACTCTCGGGAGCAGTGTCATCTGGCGGCCTGAAGCCTGCCCAGAGGCGGGTCAGCGGACCGAGCCATGGGGGAGGGGGCCAGAGGAAGGACGGCCGCACGGGTCTCAGAGTTGGTCCCTCCGTAATGGCAGTGATACTCAGATGTTTATAGTATTTAAAAAATGATAATCAACTGCAAGATGGCACACCGGCTAATGCATGATCTGTGGGATTTTCTGGCCTGGCGGTAGCATCTTTAGGGGCCCGTGTGCGTGTCTGAATAAGAACTAAAGCTTAGTGAAAACACTAAGCCAGAATTAGCACTCTATAAAAGGGTTTCCCATAATATTTACGAGAACAGTTGGCTAAAAATTGCTCTGCTTTGCCCACTGAATGGCTGTGTAATTAAATCAGCCCTCGATAGCGCACCTCCAGCACCTCCCATCTCCGAGTCTGCGGCGCCTGGAATTTGCATGGGTAAGTAGCGCGTTCATCAGCATAATGAGCGTGGAGTCCCAGTCTAATGGTCCAGGAGAACGTTGCAAATGAGACACTTCATTGTGCCCCGGGTTAAATATTTTAAACCAAACAAATCGAGAAGGAGGGAGAAAACGACAAACATCGCTTAGGCCGTGCGGAGGGCCTTCTGAGGATGGGGTCTGCTTGTGAGTCAGGCCCTGGGGTCCCACACAGGCAGGGCCATGCTTCTCCCTGCCCCTGGCATCCCTGACTCAACACAAATGAGAACGCATAGTTGAAACGGAAATTTCCAAGGTAGTAAATGTGACCATGAGGCCCAGGCTTGACATAGTTCTGACTGCTGAGTGCTGTCAAAAGCGGACTTCTTTTTCTCCTCTATGTTTCTCTCATTCATATGAAGGTGTATTTTTTTCTCTCTAACCTTGCAGAGAATAATGATGAGGCTGTCTTGCTTTTGGTCTTTTACAGTCTAGAGCGTGCCCTGTGCTTTCTCTTGCGCTGGCCCCACTGAACTGGCAGAGGACATATCGAGCCCTTTAAGGCCAACAATGGGGCCGGCTCGACAGGGAGCCGAGGAGCTAGAACTCAGGCCTGGGCATGATCCATCAGACCCTCAGCCCTTCTCGGCCCCATCCACGCTGGGGAAACTGGCCACAATGCGCTGCTAAGAAACGCTTTGTTCCAGTTTGATTCAAATCTGCCCCCGTGGATGGGGCCTCTACCCACCTCCCCTTCACTCATCCAGCCTGCCAGGTTGGGGTGGGGAGGACTTGAGGCCCCCCTTTTGGAGACCTCGGGTTTGAGGTATGCGTTGGTTTGTGTGCAGTTCAACTCGCAATGATTTGGGCGCTCCACCCCGCCCTGCGACTAACCCTGTGGCCTGAGTGAAACGTGGAGAGAACGAACCTACAGGCCTTTCCGCAGGAGCTGGGAGGGAGGCAGTGAATGCTGAAAGTCTTTTGCATTTGAATTGGCCAGACCCGCCCACCCTGCCATCCTTGGGAAAGTGAAGGCCCCTCAGCTTTGTCTCTCGGAGCGTGTTGCCCCTCCCGGCCCCTCCAGACATTGGCCTGTCAATACCTTTGAAACACCCTCCTTCCTCCCTCCCTCCCAGCCAGAGAGAGCTCTCTGACGGATCTGCTGTTTGATTCTAATTGATCCGGTGTGTCTGGGCCCCTTAGCAGCAGGGAGCATCTGTGAGTGCACCTCCCCTCCTGGCCCAGCCGGCACACGGTGGGACGTCCAGGGTCTGGCAGATCCAGGAGCCCAAGGGAGGACAGGACATCCAGGCAGAACCCAGAGATGGGTGAATGCCCAGCCAAAGGCAGCACCGGTCCAGATAGTCCGGGCAGGTTCATCAAAGCTCTGGCTACCTCCCTTGGCCATTAGTCCACTCACCCCCAAGGTCTTATCTTTCTCTAGCATAATAGCAATGACATATAGATTAATCAGAACCAGTGATCAGATTACTCTTGGGTAGAAGGCCAAATAAGAAAGTAAGCTGATACAAGGAGTTGGTTACTCCCAGGCTGTGGCCCATAGTCACTGTTTCAACCATCTACTTACACCTGCTCCGTGTCCTTGTAGACCACCTCAGTCCCAGCCCTCCGGGATGGGCGGGCAGGCTTTGCCGGTTATCAAGGATCAGCAGGTAGCCCCCAGTTTACCTGCTAGGCCCCAGATCAAGAAGGATGCATTTGACCTGTGACTGCATACTATGCTTTTTCTCCCTGATGTAGTGAATATGGCTTTTTAGGGAAAGCAATGATGTTAGTTTTCTGGGGCTGTCGTAACAAAGCAGACCGGGTGGTTTAAACAACCAAAGTTTATTTCCTCCCAGTTCTGGAAGCTGGAAGCCTAAGGGTAAGGTGCCGGCAGAGTTGGTTTCTCCTGAGGCCGCTCCTTGGCTTCCATATGGCTGCCCTCTTACTGCCTCCTCTGTGCCCCTGGAGTCTCTTCCTTTTGTGAGGACACCAGTCTCGGTGGAGTAGGACCCATCCTGATAGCCTCATTTTAACTTAATCACCTCTTCAAAGACTTGTCTCCAAATGTAGTCCCATTCTCAGGTACTAGATTTAGGACTTCATTGTATGAATTGAGGGGGGACCCAGTTTAGCTCCTAACACCAATCAAATAACCCTGGTCCTGCCTCAGCCCCCTTAAATAGCAGCATCCGGACACCGGGGTGGCTGCCAGGAGGCAGAGATTCATCTGTGAGTTTGCTCTCTCGCGCACGGGTGTCTAGGAGCAGGCACCGTCTCCATGTAGGTGCATAGGCAAAGGAAACACAGCAGTAGAAAGACAGGAATCTGTTTAAAAAGTCACAGGAAAAGTCGCTGTGAAAGTCTGAGCTAGCTTTCATGTGTTCTGTGATGATTTTTAGGTGACTTTGGCAGCCTGCCTATCTTGAGGGAGACTCCTGTAGGGGCAGGCTGGGTGAGGGTTGCTTGTGGCCCTGTGAGCTCCAGAAAGTATCTGACGGAAATGCGACCTTCCCTTCCGGGCCTCTCCCCCCAGCTCCTTTCTGGGCAAACTCCCTGATCTGTTAATAGATTCATTGGCATAATCCTCTGGGTGTCTTGCCAACAATTACATATAGATACAGACGGTCCCTGACTTAACCATGGTTCGACTTAACGATTTTTCGGCTTCACTGCGGTGTGAAAGCGATACGTATTTAGTAGATACCGTACTTCCAGAACCCACACAGCCACTGTTTTTCCTTTCCAGCACAGTATTCAATACATTATGTGAGATATTCAACATTTTATTATAAAATAGTCTTTGTGTTCTAGGATTTTGCCCAACTATAGGCTAATGTAAGTGTTCAGAGCATGTTTGGGGTAGGCTGGGCTAAGCTACGATGTTTGGTCGGTTAGGTGTATGAAAGGCATTTTTGACTTAAGGATAATTTCGGTTTGCGAAGGATTTATCAGGGCGTAAGCCCCATCGTAAGTTGAGGATCATCTGTGTGTGTCTCTGTATATTTTTAAAATCTGCCCTCAGTGTCCATTCCCCTGGAAGCTGGAAAACCAACCTTAGATGGACAAGGAGAGAAGAATTTATGACAATCATCGCCTCCCGTCTTCACTGCTGCTCTCTTCCCAGGGCGTGTGGTTCTCACTGCCAGTTCCTCTCTTTCTGCCCCTGCTGTGGGATATCTTTGACCCTGAGGTGCTGGGGGCCAATAGGTGGCTTCTGACAGCACTTTGCAAAATGTTTCCAAGAGCTTTTTTTTTTTTTTTTTTTTTTTTGAGATAGAGTCTCTGTTGCCCTGGCTAGAGTGCTGTGGCATCAGCCTAGCTCACAGCAACCTCAACCTCCTGGGCTCAAGCGATCCTCCTGCCTCAGCCTCCTGAGTAGCTGAGACTACAGGCATGCGCCACCATGCCCGGCTAATTTTTTCTATATATTTTTAGTTGGTCAATTAATTTCTGTCTATTTTTTAGTAGAGACAGGGTCTTGCTCTTGCTCAGGCTGGTCTCGAACGCCTGAGCTCAAATGATCCTCCCGCCTTGGCCTCCCAGAGTGCTAGGATTACAGGCATGAGCCACCGCGCCTGGCCTCAAAGAGCTTTCTTTAGTGAAGACCATTTCTACCCTGAGGACGCAAACATCCTCAGCAGAGAAGAGAATAGGGTTTCTGGGGTTCTGGCCTGAGGATGTCAGAGCCAAAAGCTTGGTGCTCTTAGAAACCACCATGCAGGATGGAAACCCCGGTATTACTTGGGGGTCAAGCCATGGGGAGCTAAAAGCAACCCTCCCAGCCCCTTGTCACCTGCCAGGTCCCTGCCGCTGATCACTCAGGTCCCTGGTCTCAGCAAGGGGACCCTGGAGAGGCAGTGTGTGCCTGCAGGCGGAGGGGTCCTCTGCCAGCGTGGTGGGCAGACCCCTGACCCTTTCTTTGCAAGCCAGTCTCAGCTCTGGTCTGAGAAGAGAGGGGGTGATTGCTGCCAGGAGAGGCCAGGAATCGGTTCACCACAGCAGTCCGGCTGCCGTGTGCTGGGAGACCTGTTCCCTCTGGCAGCCTGAGTCCATCTGTAGATTCCTCCTAACAGGCAGGTTTCTGCCAATGAGAATGGTATCTGTGACTTATTTGTAATAGTAATAATCATAATACTGTTCTTTTATGTTTGCATAGCCTGGTTCGACTTTGAAACCTCCTTTTCATGTCTAGTCTCAGTGACTCCTCCCTGCAGCCCTGGAGGGGCCGGTACTGTTAACCTCAGAGCATGGAAATTCTGGAAGGAAAGCCAGGATTCAGACTCTAGCTCTTGAATACCAGTGTTCCTTCTACTGATTTCAGCTGCCTAATGCCTGTATTTGGTTGCCAATAAGGAGGGTAGTTTAAGAATTGGAAAACGATTTCTAAATTATTATTATATTATTCTTTTGTCAGTAATAAAGGCCACATGTTTGATTGCTCAGGGCATAATGTCCAGCTCAAAGAGCTTTACACTTAATCCTCACAACCTGCAGTAAGAGGAGGGCTGTCATTAGCCGCATTTGTCAAAGTCACCCCTGAAACCCTTACCAGGAAGATGAAGAAATGTGGGCCAAGTGACACACCTACCCTGAATGGCAGGTGGTTCAGCACAGCCACACCTCCAGAGTGCTGTTCCCAGGTCACTGTCTCACCGAGAGACTATCGAGTTGCCCGCGTGGGGCTGCCTCTGCCACGTTGTGAATGAGGATTTGGAAGAAGAATGGCCTTGATGGCAGGCAGATCAAGTTTTCAGGTGGTGGATTTGGGAGGGAGAATGGATATGTTAATGGATCACTGTCCAGAAAGATCCCAACAGGCTGGAGCAGCGGACTGAATCCAACAAGATGACATTTTTAAAGGATACCTGTGGGTGCATGGCTTGGCAGCAAAATGTGTGAAATAAGACTTAGGGGTGAGGCAGCTGCCAGAAAGAAAAAATCTAGGCTGGATCTCTGGCTGCATTAATGGCAGAATAATGTCCAGATTAGACAGCTAGGAGCTGTCAGATCTCATCTGGAATGTTCTTCTTTCCTTTTTATTTTATTTTATTTTATTTTTTTGAGATAGAGTCTCACTCTGTTGCCCTGGCTAGAGTGCCATGGCATCAGCCTAGCCCACAGCAAACTCAAACTCCTGGGCTCAAGCAATCCTCCTGCCTCAACCTCCTGAGTAGCTGGGACTACAGGGATGCGCCACCATGCCCGGCTAATTTTTTCTATTTTTGGTAGAGACGGGGTCTTGCTCCTGCTCAGGCTGGTCTCGAACTCCTGAGCTCAAACAATCCGCCTACCTTGGCCTCCCAGAGTGCTAGGATTACAGGTATGAGCCACCATGCCCAGACTGGAATGTTCTTCTTTCTGAGTTCCATGGTTTGTGGAGAACGGTAGGAGCCAAAGAGAACCATGACCAGGAGAGTAGTGAAAATTATGGTTTGTGAGCAATGGTTTAAAAAGACATCTCAGGCTAAAGCCCAGAGGAAGAAATTTGGGGAAACAAATATTTGGCAAGGCGTCCCATGGAAAGGGCCTTAGATCGGCTCATGATGACCCCATAGGGCAGAAGTGGGGTGAATGTGTGGTCATTACACAGCAGCTGGGCATAGGGGAGAGCTCTCCACCTATCGGGGCACGCTAACCTGGTGCGCTGCCTTCTGGAGCACCCCCCAAAAGGAGCCAGTGGGGAAACTGAGCCTGGGCAGCCCCTGGCAGGAGTGCTGGGGAGGTGACTGTAGCCCAGAAAGGGGCCAGCAGGGGTGCACAGAGCATGGTCACCTGTGAGGTTTTTTCTTGTCTGTCAAGTGTCTGTTACTCAGTGTCAATTTCAAGGCCTCAGACCTGGGTTCCTGGGAGAGTGATGACCCCTTTGAGGGCAATGGCAGCTATATCAAGGACAAGAGGGTTGGCAGAAAGGCACTGTGCCTCAGTGTCCCCTTTGTAAATAACTAATGGAGCCTGCCTGGGGTATGTGTGTTTGTGTGTATGTGTGTGTGTGGTTGTTGTTTGGATTCAGATTTACTTTATTTTGCCAAATAAGGACATTAAAAACAAAACAACATTCCCCTAAACAGTAACAAAAGTCCAACAATCAATCTCTCATCATAATCAATATATAAATGAGAGGAGATCCTAACCCAGAAGCAGAGGGAGGACATACAGAATAGTCTGTATGTACACACGTGTGTGTGTGTGCACGTGTGTTCATGTATATCATGTTGTTTTAAGACTTAAGACAAATTAACACTTCTTCATGGACCCAAATTGGTAGTGTTTGGGAACAGTCCTCTTAGCCTGCTTACTGTATCCTGCTGGCTGCTTCATGACCTTAACTTAAAATTTGCCTCATTTAAGTGATTCTAAGAAAGGTTTTAAAGGTAACTCTCAATTATCTTGAAGCTGTTCTGTTTGTGGATTGTCCTGGCTCTCACTTTCCACAGGCTTTTTTTTTAGTTGAAATGAACCTGGCATAACATAAAATTAACCATTTTAGATTGAACAATTCAGTGGCATTTACTACATTCGCAGTGTTGTACAACTGCCACTTCTATCTAATTCCAAAATATTTCATCACTCCAAGATAAAACCTCATACCCAATAAGCTGTTATTCCCCCTCCTGCTGCCTGCAGCCTCTGGCAACCCCCAGTCTGCTTTCTGTCTGCACGGATTTGCCTGTTCTGGACATTTCATATCAATGGAATCATACGATGTACATGGCCTTTTGTGGCTTCATTCATTTAGCATAACGTTTTTGAGATTTGTCTGTGTTGTAGCATGTCTCATACTTCATTCCTTCTTAGGGCCGAACATTATGTTATTGCATGTGTACACCACACTTTCGTTCATCCACTCGTCCGTCCACTGATGGGCCTTTGGGTTGTTTCCAGCTTTTGGCTCTTGTGAATCGTGGTGCTATGAACGTTGTGTACAAGGATTTTTTGAGTACCTGTTTTCAATTCCTTTGGATATATACCTAGGAGTAGAATTACTGAGTCACATGGTAATTCTATATTTAACTTTTTTAATTAAAAAGTTTTTAATTGTGGTGATATACACTGAATATAAAATTTGCCATCTTAACCATTTTTCATGTATGTGTAATTCGGTGGCATTACATACCTTCACATTGTTATGCAACTGTCTCCACCATCCATTTCCAGAACTCTTTATCTTGCAAACTGAAGCTCTGAACCTATTAAACAATAACTCCCCATTCCCGCTTCTCCCCAATCCCTGGCAGCCACCATTCTTTCCGTCTGTGAATTTGATTACTCTAGGTAGCTCATATAAGTAAAATCATAACAGTATTTGTCTTTCTGTGACTGGCTTATTTCCTTAGCATAATGTCCCCAACGTACATCCACGTTGTAGCATGTGTCAGAATTTCCTTCCTTCTTAAGGCTGAATAGCATTCCAATATATGTATGTATATACCACATTTTGGTTACCTGTTCATCCTTTGATAGACACTTGGGTTGCTTCCACCTTTAGGCTACTGTGAATAATGTTTCTATGAATGTGGTTATACAAATATCTCTTCGAGATCCTACTTTCAATTCCTTTGGGTATATACCCAGAAGTGGAATTGCTGGATCATGTGGTAATTTTATTTTTAATTTTTTGAGGAACCACCATACTGTTTTTCATAGTGGTAGAACCATTTTACAGTCCTACCAACAGTACATAGGGGTTCCAGTTTCTCCACATCCTCACCAAGACTTGTTATTTTCCATTTGTTTCTGGTTTGTTTTTTAATAGCCATCTTAGTGGGTGGGATATGGTACCTCATTGTGGTTTCGATTTGCATTTTCCTCATGACTAGTAATGTACAGCATCTTTTCATAGGCTCGTGTTAGCCATTCTTCTTTGGAGAAATCCCTATTCAAGTCCTTTGCCCATTTTTGAGCTGGGTTGAGCCTGCCTGTTTTTGTATTTAAAGTTATGCTTCTAAACGTGCTGCTCTTCAGAAGCCAGAGCAGTGTAAATACTGCATCTTGTAATCCTAAGCCACCATTTGCTGAGAACTTAGGCTACCTACTTATAATGCGGGCACCTAAGGTGAGGAGAGCTAATAAGGCTGAAAGACACGGGGCCAGTGCCCCAGAAGGTCCAGATTGTTCTGGGAAAGCTGGCCCAAGGGACATTGTTCCCATCTCTGTCCTCCAGGTCATCTGGAACTCTCAGCAGAGATACTAGGAAACTGTTCACGTTTGTCTCTGGAAAAGACTCAGGCTCCCAGGCTGCAGGGCCTGCCCTTTCATCTGCGTTTCTTCTAAGCATTGCAACATCCAGCAGGCCTCCACTCAGCAGTCCTCTGGGTGAGGGAAATATGCCCAGGGGCCCTTGACCGTCAGGCCTCGGGTCCAGAGGACAAGGGTCCAGAGGACAGGCTAACCCTTGGGAGCGGATAGTGTCCGGCCAAAGCTGCAAATGACTGAGAAAGGAGGGCTGGGCACCCCCTCCAGTGGGGTTGGCCAGGCGGGCGGTCAGCTCAGACCCCCTTATCCCCCCCTGACTTGATTCTAAAAAAACGGAATTGTGGAAACTAGTTCTGTCTTGCCAACCAACACAGCTCCCTCCCAATCAGAAACGGATTAATTCTCCTTAATTCTGGGAAGAAACTCTACAAGAGGGAGAAGGGAAGCCAAGAACCCAGAGGTCCAAAGTCATGTTCTCCCTGAATAATTCTCCCACGGGAGACTCACTGCCTCTGGCTTTGGTTGTGTTTTCAAGCTGCTGAAGGGATGCTCCCAACAGGAGACTGCCTTACAGAAGCAAGTAGGTACCACCTGGCTTACAGGGCAAGGTTTGAGGTGATGCTATCTCCCCAAAGACTGAGATTCTCCAGTAGAGTCAGTCATGCTTCTGAGTTTTAGAAAGCGTGTGTATCTTAGAGGTTTGTGTTTAGTTTTTCTTTCTAAAAGGCCCTTTAGGCAAGGTTGACTTAAGATTTGTCAGGTTTTACAAAGCCAAGTTTTACAAAGAAATGTTGGATGAAACACAGGAGGGGTCCTAAAAGATAAAGATGCCCAGAACACACGTTACTACTGTTTTTTTTAATTGAGGTGAAATTTGCATAACAGAAAAGTAGCCATTTTAAAGTATACAATTTAGCCAGGCATGGTGGCTTATGCCTGTAATCCTAGCACTCTGGGAGGCCAAGGCGGGAGGATTGCTCAAGGTTAGTAGTTCAAGACCAGCCTGAGCAAGAGTGAGACTCTTGTCTCTACTAAAAATAGAAAGAAATTAATTGGACAACTAAAATATATATATAGAAAAAATTAGCCGGGCGTGGTGGCGCATGCCTGTACTCCCAGCTACTCGGGAGGCTGAGGCGGTAGGATTGCTTGAGCCCAGGAGTTTGAGGTTGCTGTGAGCTAGGCTGAAGCCACAGCACTCTAGCCAGGGCAACAGAGTGAGACTCTGTCTCAAAAAATAAAAATAAAAAATGAAGTGTACAATTCAGTGGTACTGAGCACATGTGCCACAGTGTTGTGCAGCCATCACCTCCAAAGGAGACCCTATGATCAGCAAGCAGTCACTCCCCACCTTCTTCTTCTCCCAGCCTGCTCCTGACAACCACTGATCTGTTTTCTGTCTCTATGGATTTACCTATTCTGGATATTTCTTATAAATGGAATCACATAACATGTGGCCTTTTGTGAACTGTTTTTTTTTGTAGGACCCTCCCTCCCCTGAAGCCTGCTGTTCTTTGCTAAGATCCGGGAGGAAGCTTTCTAAATATCCAGAATGAATGAAAACTCCCTGCTTAAATTAATAGTTACAATGTCCCATAAAGGTATTTTCCAATCCTTATAATGACCTCTCTGCTCGCTCCAAAGCACAGTGCTAGTGAAGTGGACTCTGCCTGTCAGGACGGACAGGCCCCAGGGAAGGGGGCGTGGAAAGGCCCCGGGGGACAGCGGCTGTCCGCAGGGCCGGCCCAGGCAGCGCAGGCGTGGCCGGGCCCTGCACACACAGCGCTGGCTCTCCGGAGCGCCTGAGGAGTCCGCCACCTCTGACCACACCTTGTGTGTGCGGTTCAGGAAAACCCAAGTTCATCTGCCAAGTTCAGGATACAACCCTGACTGTTCCGGGCTTTTCTTTCTGCCTTTCCCTAAGCTCTTCTGGGCGGGCTCTCTTAAAGGGGAAGTGGTGCGTTCTGACTGGCCGCAGCCCTCAGCCAGGAGGCAGGAAACGTCTACACCGCGGGGCTGGCCAGCATGTCACTGGCTCAGCCTCCTTATCCAAACAGCAAGGCTGCCTCCCTGGGATGTGTAAGTGTGAGCGCAGGGCACGGTGGCCACACAGGCCGCGTGCGGCCGGGCGCAGGGCACGGAGCAGGGAGCCTGGCCGCCGAGCCTGCTGGCAGCTGGTGGCCCGTTTAGCAAGATGAGTCTCGCAGAGACAGTGCTCTTGGTCTGTGGGCTGGAGCTGGATCCCAGACAGGGCTGAGGAGGGAGCGGGGAGAGTAGCTGCCTCAGAAAGAGGTCAGGAGTAGGAGGCTGGGTTGGGGACCAGTCTATTTTGGATGGCCCTTCTGGAGGCACAAGCCTCGGGCCTGCAAAGGAGTGGAGTGGAAAATTTCCTAGCACCCCTGTCAGAGCGCCGGGAAACCCTCTGGAATGAACCGTACCCACTCATCACCCCGCTTCCCGGCATTCGTGTGCAGCTCAGATGACACCTGTGCATTTACCTACTCAGCGATTGTTTCTCTTTGTATTTTTATATGTAATTGGTGCTAAGAAATGTTTCGAGTCTTTTCTGTTCAACAAATTGCTTGAAACTAGTGACCTGTGTTTTTTCTTCTTTCCCATTCGTGGGTGATCCTTGGTCCAGTGTGTGCACACCATGGACCTGGATAGACGGTGGTGGAGGGCTGACCGGCTCGCTGGGATGCTGGGTGGCGTACCTGGCCGGCTTTCTAGCTAGGGTTTTGTTTCCTGTGGACCCACAGAACAATAAAGGGGAAAATCTACACACACTCATGCACACCGTCAGTTCCTCACCAAACACCACGTGTGAGTGGCTGGTGGTAGGAAAATCGATCCTTGCTGTGTTTTAGGCCCCTTTCTGTCCTGGGTTTTTGTTTGTCTGGTAGTGTTGGTTGATCTTAACTCACATAAAAAGTTTTGTTTTCCTCGAAGTAACTCAGACCTTTTGCTTCTAAAGAGGAGAAAGAGAAGGGGTCTCGAGAGGGGGAAAAAAAAGTGTGTCTCAGTACGCATATGTTGACAGGGCACAACCACACCCTACTTCAAGACAACTTCCTGTTTGCCACTGCCAACTGCCACTCCAAGGAGAACAGAAATGGTTCCGTTATTAGTGGCTGCTGCGGGACCACGACAGCCTGTGGGGTGAGTGGCTCTGAGTGACGCCGTGAGCTTAGCAGGGAGTCAAGACTTTGCACCTTCTGTTGTAGGAGACCATGGCCCTGTACTGTGGAAACTGGAGGTCTGTACAGATAGAAATACAGCAGTGGTGGCTTCTGCTCAGCCTGTGGTCCTTAAACAACGTGGTCCCATAGGATTCTTGTAGATGGAATAATTTTAATTCAGGGGTAGGGAGAAGGCTGAGAACTGCCTACTTAGGAAAGCAATGACCTGTGGGGTTTTTTAAAATGTAAACGTTCATGTATCAAGGGAATTTACATTAAGTGCCTCTTGTGAGTCAGCACGGCAGTAGTCACCTTCCCTGTTATCAATCCTGCCAACACTCGTTTACTCATCAACGAATATAGTAAGTGCTCATGAGGGTGAGACCCTGTGCCAAACCTTAGGGATAAAAGAGTGACCAGAACACTGCCCTCAAGGTGTGTCCAGGCAGAGGACACTTAGATCAGTAAAGCAGCAGTTACAGCATGTGGTATGTGCCAAGACGGGGCTGAGTGTGCCCTGTTGTAACCCTGACATGTGGCTATTGTTGTCTCTGCTTTGTTGGGCAGGAGACTGGGGCTCAGGGGGTTAAGTTATTTGCCCAAGTCACAGAGCTAATGAGTGACAGAGCTGGGATTTGAGCCCAGATCTTTGTGATTCCAAAGACAGCAGTGTTTGGTCCACACTTCCGGTGACTCCTAAAGCTGACAGAACATGAAAATTACCTCAGGACCTTTTTAAAATCACAGATTTTGGGGGCCCTGGTCCTGCTATCCCAAGAGTGAAGGAGCCCCTGCTGTATCGGGTGTTCTCTGATGTGTAAGTGTGGCCTGGGCACTTTCTCTGCCTCCTGTATCCTCCCTCTGTGACGTGTGGACAGGGCATGCCTGTGACAGTGATAGGGCTTTTTGTGCTCAGCCCAGGGCATCAGGGGAGAGGCCACTGATGTTGCCTCAAGACAGCACTGGGAAGACTCAGTCCAGCTGTTCGAGTATTTCAGACATTGGGAGCTTCAGCTCATGGATCTTCTGCCCAAGATCCCCTGGCCTTGTTTCCCCCGTGCCCAGGTCCAGCTGTCTGCCGCACCTGTCCCGTCAGTGCCCCTGAGGCAGTGATAATGTCAGCTGTGCCATCCTAAGGTGGAATTCAACAGTTTATCTGAAAGCTGGAAGCCACCCGTTTTCACCCAAGCCCTGTTTTTAAACACATGTGGTTGTGTAGTGTGTGTGTGTGTGTGTGTGGTGGTTGTGGCGGGGGGTTGCTCTGATGGAGACGTTTAATACCAGGCAGGTGGAACTCCCTGTCAACCCCTCCACTCTCTGTTGGACCCAGAGAGAGGAGAACAGATGGGGCAATAAAAGTCCGAATGTTATTAGGAGGATCGAGGCTCTGGCTCCAAGCAGAGTCCAGCAGACCACGGGGGGCTGTTCACGCCCCTCAGGCGCTTCAGAGAGCAGCCCGCCTTCTGAGGGGTGCCTGTTCTCCACCACTCGGGGTGACAAACGTGGCAGCCAGCCAGGATCTGGGAGAGTGCTGTCCCCACCCCAAGGGAGCCCTCTGATTAGGAAAGTCTAGCAATGACAGGGTCTGCGTTATCACCACTGTGACAACCCAGTGCTCTTAGCCCAGTGTCTGGCACGTGGTCTGTGCCAAGGAAATGCTGAACAAAATGAAAAAAGAATGAATGAGGTTGGAATTTAACCATGCTTCTCTCCTCCCTACATTTGCATTTGCACCTGTGTTCGCTTCTTTATCCTTTCTGTTTAAGGATATCTTAGTGATTTTTGTTGTTTCTTTTTTCTTGTATGGACTTTAACAAAAACAGCCTATTAAGTAATCCATCCTATATTCTTCCTTTTTCCCCTCATCATCGTATATGTATTAAGTGTTTTTATGAAGTGTGATTTGTGTTGACATACTATTTATGATCATTTTATTTCCTTGTGGATCTAGGTATACTATTTCCCGTACATATTTTCTTAGATTGAGCTAACCCTCATATCTGTGATTTTCAGTTGTTTTATTATAGATCATTCAGGTTGTTTGTAGCATTTTTTTACTATGATAAACAGTGCTGCTGAGAATATCTTTGAATTTTTTTTTTTTTCTCATTTGAGATATTTCCTTGAGGTCTATTTTCCAAACTAACATTACCGGATTACCGGATCAAAGGTTAGCAATGTTTTTTAGTTCCTGTTATTATCACCAGCTTGTTCTCCAGAAAAACATAATTCCTTGAAAGTACTCCCAGCACTGTGTACATGTGCTTGTCTCCCCACAGGTTTATATTCCTTTGGCTTTTCCTTGTAGCTAGGCTAGGTGTCTGGTGAGGTCATCCCTAGGGGCTGCTGGAAATATTTCAGGCCCCTGGAAAGTCCCTGGGACTACCCAGGTCCTACCCAAGGGCGGCTGATGCCAGAAATGTGCACCTTGGTGTAAGTGACAACTAGAAGGGGGGGGAGGGGGAGTGCTGCCAAGGGGAAAAGGCAGAGAGGATCCTAAGTTACCTGGCTTTGCAGCAGCTCTGCAGATGGGAAACTCATCAGAGAAGTTGCGTTTCCCCAGTATGGAGGGCCGGGAGCATGCCAGGCAGGGCAGCAGGGTGGGAAGGGCATTGGCTCTGGGGCCTGGCAAGCCTGGGCTTTCCTCCCAGCTGCCAAGGTCTGCGTAACCTTGGTCTGGTTTTGCAATCTTGCTAAGCTTTGATTTCCCCATCTATAACAAGGAGCCTAACAGTATCATACCATACTTAGCAGATGACATGAGCTAGCAAGTGAAAAGTAGCTTGCACAGTGCCTGACGCATAGTAGGCACTCCTGTGCATGCTTTCCCTTGTAACTGAGTGAAGGTACAGGGGGCAACCAGATGACCAAGAAACCAACCCAGAGCCCAGAGGGTTTGGGAACTGAGCTGGCGTGAGCAGTGTAGGCCACCAGCCCACCCTGGCACTTGCCAAATAATTTAGTGCCCCAGATAGCTCATGTGGCCTGGCAGCAGGTAGGAGGTGAAGGGGGAAGAGAAGACCTAGTGTAAGTCAGTTGGTGACAGGCACCCATTCCTTAAGGAGCACTTAAGGAGCTACTGAGGCCCTGATGTCCTTTAAAGAGGTGCTCCTGTGTGAGAAGGGAATGGGCACTCCAGAAAAGCTCACAGGCACTCTGGCACGGAGCCGCTTGGCACTGCCCTGCCTGCTGCTCACAGCCTGCCTTAGTCACTTGACTTTCCTGTGTGTCCATTTCCTCCTCTGCTGAGGAAGGCTGATTCAATATCCCCCCTCTAACCACCATGCACTGCATTGAGTGTGTAATGACAGTTGTAGCAATGGGGCCACAGGCCCAGGTTCTAGCTCCTCCATTTCATAGTCCTGTGACTTTGGGCAACTTTCTCAAATGCACTCTGCTCTGTTTCCACAGCCGGACACTGGGGGAATGTCTGCCTCACAAAGTGGTGGCACGATGCAGCTGGCCGGGCCCCTGGCAGGGCTCCCAAGCCAAGGTGCCAGCCCCCTCTCTCCCTCCAACTCCAGTTTACCTTTGGAAGAAGGTCCCTTAGAAGTCAGAGTTGTCCCGACTACAGCTAGGAAAGCATATAGAACCCCCTGATGAGATAGAAGCCGGCTAATGACTTGCCAAGCACCTGCCTCAGAGGCAGGGACTGGAGGAAACACTGCTGTCAAATGAGTAGGCCAGATGCTGGCCTAAGCTCAGGTGTGCTTACACAACCATGGCAGGCGACAAGGGACTGTAGTGCTCAAAGTCCATTGGGAGGGGATTGGTCCCTTAAAAGCCATATTGGAAAATTCCCCGCAAATTCTTTCTAAAAATGATAACAGAGAGACACACTGAATGTGAGTGTCTGCGGTCACTTTAGCCATTCATGAGGCTTCTGTGCTAAGGTTTTAAATGCAGGACATTGATAGTACAAGTATGAAGATATCTCATTGAATAAGCATATGGGGAAGGGAGGATTCTGAATTTTTATTGAAATGGAATTACCTGAGAATCTTGCAGAGTTTATCTTCACAGAGTAAGGGGAGAGAACTGTGGAGACACCAGGGCTCCCACTCTAACAGAGTTTTAGAATGCTGAGAGTTGGTGTCTGTAAGTTTGCGCTCAGCTGGTCTCCAAGAGTTGCACCTGGACGTTTAAGACATATATGGTGAAGCAGGTAGTCTTGAAACAGTCAGCTGTGAGGCCTTGGCCTGGACTTCCTGTGGTAGAAATGCAGAAAAGTAAAAGGATTTAGTTTTTCATTTCTTTGGTCCCGGGGCCCCCAATTGTTTGGAATTGAGGTCTCAGGCTTGGGCATGGGGTTGGTGACCGGTACCTACAAGCTGCCTGAACACATAAAAGGTGTCTCCTCTATCTAAGGGAGTCAGGTGCCCTGATGAAATGCCCATAAGCAGGGAGGGAAGGGGTTCCAATGGTTCTTCCAAATTCTTCCTAGCCGTAGCAGCATCTTCCAGGATTCCAAGGTGGGAGAGCTTAGAGTTAAGGCATGGGCTCTAAAGACATCTCCAGATACCTAAGTGACCTTAGGCAACTCATTGTGTCTCTGAGCCTCAGTTTCTTCCTCTGTAGAAGAGACACTAACAGTACCTCTCTTAGGGTATTGTAAGAATTAAATACTATAAGGTAAATCAACTGTTTAGTAGAGTGCCTGGCACATAGAAAAATCTTCAACTATTATTACTATTGGCCAAAGGACAGAACTGGTGAGACCAGAAGTTACTGTTCCAAGATCCTTCACTGAGGTTGCTATTGACGTACTGGGAACTTAATTCTGCATGGGTGTTCTCATGGTGGTTTTCTGTTTGCACCTCAGGAGGTGAGTGGTGCGTATATTCAACATTAGCTCAATAGATGGGTTTGGTCTTTCAGCCACATGGTCGGGAAAGAAATACGTAGCAAGAGCTATAAATTGTTGCAACCTTTTGCTTTGGGAACTATACCTCAAGGAAATAATCCTAAATCTCTTTTTATATAAATTAGTTTTAAAAAATAAAAAACCAGACAGTAAGTAAACAGTAAAACAGTAGCTTAATAATCTACAACATATTAATGATTGAATACTACCTAACAATTTAAAAAGGGAAATATATGGGAATTAGATATATACATATATAGAGAGAGAACAATGTTAACTGACAAACAATAGTCCCAAAATATCTATTGATTATAATATTAATACAGCTATGCACATGGACAAAGATTGAGAAAATTTAAAGGGAAATGTCCTTTTTCTCTAAAAGTCCTTAAGTCTATAAAATATTTTAACAATGAATGAGGAATATAATGTACTATAAACTCTTTCTAGGCTGGGCAGGTGGATTCAGAATAATTATGGGGATGTACCAAAGGCAGTCCCTTGACCAAAACAGAAAGACATGATTAAGCCCACAGTGGGTGAGGCTTGTATCAGAATGATTGTGATGTAAATCAGGAAAGCTTCACTCAGAAAAATTCCACCTGCACAGCAGCACCTTTTTTATAAGAAATCAAGACCCTACCTTCTCCCATCACCACCCACCCACCTTTCACCAAGGCAAAACTGTGTAAATCATCTACAGGCAAGTCTGCACAGGCTAGAGAAGCACAGATTGAATGGGAATGGATCTTTCTGTAAAATCTACTCTGCCTGCCCTAAAGGGACAGAGCTGCAGCTCACCTCCAGAGGGAAGCCTGGACCACTCTGACTCGGTTGGCTCCTCCGCTTTAAATTCTTACATAGCCTTTCTCACCCACACCAGCAGGGGATGAGCTTGTTCCCACAGCTCAGGGATTGTGGGGTCCCTTGAAATAGTGATAGATCTAATTCCATCAGCACAAGAAGCAGTTTCACAAGTAGAAAATACTGCTTTAGCCTATTTGTTGTAATACAAAATCATACAAACAAATGAAAAAAAAAAAAAAAACAACTTACAGCAAGGGCAAAGGGCTGTCTTCAGGTTTCAATGAATGTTCTCTCACATGCAACTTATTCTTTCAATTTGTCCATTAAGAAGCATTCATCAATCTAAAATATAAAGCCAAGAAAAAAGCTTATCCATTGATATCACTTTTTCTTTAAGTTTAGCGGTGGAATGTCCTTTATGGCACCCTTCCTTATGATTTATCTTTAACTGTTTACTTGTGTAATTCTTAACCCTTAGTTTAGCAAAATAAAATTTATCTTCATCCCTCAGGCTTGTCTCCCCACCTAAACAGAAGAATGTTGTACATCCTCCCTGCCCCCACCAGCTTTGAGCAAGTGATAGCAAGCGAGGGAATGAAGACTGCAGGGAAATCTACAAAAGTACCACAAATCTACAAAAGTACCAAATCTACCACTACAAAAGTAGTGGTAAAAATTAACTTATTTTCATGCTGGAAATCGCTGTCAAAAAAAAAAATTTTTTTTTAAACAAGAAATTTCTGGAGGGCAGAAAGAAGCACTATGGATTTGAAGTGAGGAGACTTGGTTTGAGTCCTAGCAATGCCACCAACCAGCTTTGACCCAAGGGCTGGCAACTGACAACCTCCTCTGTCAGGAGGGAGATCAGACTAGTTGACTTTTAAGATCCAGTTCTAACCTTCCGTGATTCTAATTCTGCATTTTCTAATTTCCTGGCATCAAATCTTATTCATGAACACCTCGTTTCCTGCCTTCCTGAGAGGCAGCTGGGCCCAGGTATGCAGCACAGAGGCCTTGATCCTTGAGTAGCTGTTGGCCCCGACCTTGGCTGTCCCCTCGCCTCTGCTCACCTCTCTGGGCCTCCTCTGGCCAGTCAGCTGTGAGGAGAATGGAGACAGCTGGCTGCCTCCTGCCTGTCTCACAGGGGTTGTAAAGGCCAGTACAATTTTACAAAGGATGAATTCCTCCAAGGAAGAGCCTGCTTGAGTGAAATATTCCAGTACTTCTGCTGTAATTATTGCTATAACATCCAGTAATCATGAGAAATGAGAAGGAGCAGATACAAGTCCCTTGTATTTCTGGTGATGGAGTGAAAAGAGGCCTTAGAAACCATCTAGGGACCTACTTCATTTACAGATAAAGAAACGGAAACCAAGGAAGTTTAAGTGGTGAACTCAAGGCCACAAGCCTAATACTGTATATGGTGTCGTTGGAGCTGGAGGCCGGGGCTCCTGGCTCCCAGCCCAGTGCTCTCTCTACAGCCTCGAAACCAAGGGCCTGGAATGAGCTCTTGGTTTTCAAAACCTTCAGCAGGATGGCTTCTGGAAACTAAGCGTGTATGCAAGGTCTACTCTGATTCATTGAAGAAAAATTGCCCCATAAATTTATTCTCTGTAGGCAACATATGAACACCAGTCAGGCAAAAATACCCAACAATCAGATGATCCTCAAAAATCTACTTTTTCCCCCAATTCCCATTGCATCAGAAGACTACAATCAGTCTGCACAGAGACAGACTGGCAGCCCATTGGTATGAGGGAGTACAGAGAAATACCAAGCTCTCGTCCAGGTAGCCAAGAGTCAGCTGGCTTGCTTCTCCCAGGTCAGGGTGCCTGCAACAGAAACCAGAAATGGTGCTGGAACGAGAGACACCTGAGCGAGGCTTCGGGCTGGAGGAGAATGTGATCTGCCATCTTTGCCTCACCTTTTTCATTATCACATTCAACCCCGATTTCTAGATTTGTGATCTCTAGTTCTTCCCATTGGGACATATGTTACAATTTCATTCATTTATTCAACACATATTAATTCAGCACTGGTGTGTTTGGCTTTGTTTTTAGGAGATAGAGTCTCGCTCTATCACCCAGGCTGGAGTGCAGTGGCACAGTCATACTCACTGCAGCCTCAAACTCCTGGGCTCGAAAGATCCTTCTACCTCAGTCTCCTGAGTAGCTAGGACTACAGGTGTGCGCCACCTCGCCCAGCTATTATTTTTTAAATTATTTTTTGTAGAGACAGGGTCTCTCTCTTTGTTTCCCAGGCTGGTCTTGAACTCCTAGTTTCAAGTAATCCTCCCACCATGGCCTCCCAAAGGATGTAAGGCACAGGAGAGCCAGACAGGACTTGGGATTTCAGTAACCTTTGTCATTTTAGGGTTTGGGATTCCTTCCTGTATCACGTACAAAATTTGGGGGCATGTATAAATATGCGTTTTTCTGGGGTCCTTAACTTTTATCAAATCTGTTACCCTAAAACAGTTCAGAATCATCGTAGTGAGTGCGCACGAGAACTTTACTTTGTGTATCCGCCGTCTCCGTCATTGTCCTCCTGCCCACTGAGTTGAGACCACAGGGGCTGACAGAGTGTGTACAAGTACAGCAGCTCTGCCCAGAGCGCTGGGATTTTCTTTAGAATCTCAGGAAGTCGTGCCTGCCAGCCCAAGCCCATTCCACACACTGTGGTTCTGCCTCAAGCACGATGTCCTTCTGGACATGCTGTGGCCCTGAACTCGGTGGGCCCTGAGGAGAGCACACCAGGGGTGTGTCAACAGGCTGTCCTGTCAGTCCCAGGAAGGGACAGATGCTGGGCCACATCCTGGCTCTCAACCCTTTCATTCAACCCTGCCAGACCCTCTGATTTTAGTGTTCTTACAAAGGGTCAGGTTGGAAAATTCCTATTTGTTCTTTTGAGAGTCCTGCCCTCCCCACTTCCCTGAGGGACCTGAGGCCTCTGAGTCTGTCACGGGTCACTTTGGCTATGTGGTTATCACACTGTGTCAGGTGACACCTGGTGTCCCTCTGCCACTCCTGTGGAAGTGGTTTTGCAGAGAAGGATGGTAAATGCCTCCCGTGAGAGCCTGGGTGTTGGTTCAGCATGCTATTTGATACGGAAACCCGGAGTGTAACCACTGCTAGTTGGCGGGATAGGAGCACATGTCAAGACACATTGTCATTAGAACTGAGGCTCCAGGAATGCTGACGTTGCAAGGAAAGCATTTCTCTTGGCCTGCTGTGTATTTAATTGTGTGTGAGTGTGTGCGAGACTGACTTGCTACGATGCTGTTCTGAGTTCTCATCTTTCTCCCCCTGTAGAGAGAAGACACGGTTCAATGTGTAGACCTTCTCCCTCTCCCGCGTCTCCAGCCTCCAATCCCAGGACATCACTAGTGCAGGTGAAAACGAAAGCCTGTCTCAGCGGCCATAACTCTGCCAGCAGCACCTCAAAGCCATTCAAAACGCCCAAAGACAATCTAGTTACCTCCAGCAGCAAACAGCACACGGTCTTTTCTGCAAAAGGATCAAGGGATAAACCATGGTGAGTGTTGGGTGCTGGCTGCCAGCAGCTGTCTGTCCTCGCCACTTCTTCACCCTCTGGCTTTGTTCGTGGGCGTCATATCCAAGAATTTGGAGAACTGAGGATGGAAGGGACAGAAACCAGGAACGATGGAATGATAAACCTAAGTACTAGAAGAAACATGCAACCTTAAAAGTACCTGGGGCTAGGGTGGGAGGATTACTTGAGGTCAAGTGCTTGAGACCAGCCTGAGCAACAGCGAGACCTCATCTCTATTAAAAATAGAAAAAATTAGCCAGGCGTGGTAACATATACCTGTAGTCCCAGCTACTCAGGAAGCTGAGGCAGGAGGATCGCTGGAGCCCAGGAGTTTGAGGTTGCAGTGAGCTGTGATGACACCACTGCACTTTAGCCTCGGCTACAGAGCAAGACTCTGCCTCAAAACAAAAGAACCCTATGCCATTAAAGGGATTTTTTTGTTGTTGTTCTCTTGAGAGCTGAGCCAAATCGTGTCTAAGAAAAGGGTAACAGGAAAATATTCCTCAGTTATATGGTCACCTCTCAATTTTCCACCCCAGAGAAGAGAAGCACTAGAATAGCTGCCCCAGAAGCAGGTAATAGGGCCCTGACCACGGGAGACAGGGAGGAGAGCCCAGGAGAAGGTCACTCCTTTGATGGGGTGGGAGACAGCTGGTTATAGGTAACTGAAAAATCAGAGGTTTTTAGTTCATTTTGTTAGATAGCCTTTACCAAAAAGTCAGAAAAGGTTACCTGTGGAATGGACAGATAGGAAACTAAACTTAAAACGAGGAAGATACATAGCTTCAGATGCTGATGGCACCCAGCTTGGAGTGCTTAAGGACTGGCCTATGACAGCACCTCTAGACTTATCTTTTAAGCCTCAGGAAGGCAGAGAAGGGATAATAAGTGTGGAGTCCATCTAATTTATATATATAAAGAGAAAACGTGTTCTGTTAATTAATGACAGTTAATTGCACTTAAGTTCGTACCTAGGAAAGCTGTGGAATGAAATCATCCATCAATGGGTCTGTCACTGCACACTGGAAATTATGATGACTTAGTAAAGAGCTAATTATGCCAGATCAATTAAAGAGCCTCTCGTGATAGTGTGGAAAGGTTCGGGCATGGCTGTCGTGGATAGAGTCGCCTGCCACACAGCCGGGCTCGCGGACAAGCTTTGTTTTCTTCGAGTTTGTTAAAGGAATAGCTTTTCGTTGTGGTCAGACCACCCTGACAGTAGTATAAAAAGTGGCTTGCAGGGGTGCTCGGGAAGCAGCAAGGACAGTGAGGACGCAGTTGCCTACTCCAGGGGAGGTGTGATGACAGCCTGGCCCCAGGAAGTGGTGACGGACATGTACAGAAGGGGCCGGGTGGGACAAATACTAAGGTTCCTGGCCAAGGGCAGGACCCTGGAGAATTGGGACAAAGGGAGGAGGAGCCTGAGGAGGCAGGACTGCTGAGCACAGCATTCTTTCTGTAGCACCCTGTCCCCTCTCTCTTGGCCAAATTTCTCACCATTCTCATTGCCCATGTCCCTGGCCACCTTCTTCTCAAAGCCCTTTCTCATTTCCTCTTTGCCAACAACCGGATATGCTGCCATCCTCCTTTTAATCCCCATAACACTTAATTTTTACCTCACTTGTGACATTTTATGTCATCTGCTGTAGGTTTAACTTCCTGTCTTCCTCCTGCTCAGTAGTTGCTTGGGGCCTCCTGTACGGTAGCTTCTGCCCAACTCAACAAACATGGTATCCTTGTCAGTAAATATTTGTTGAATTGAATGAAATGGATGTGGCCATTGAAGAGAATTGGAAGATTTCCATTCCTAGAAATGGTTAACCTTTTGTCTAGAATTGTTTAACTAGCATTGTTAACTTGTTAATTGTTTAACTAGCATTCCATTGGAAGTATAATGTGTGCCACACATGTAACTTTAAATTTTCTAGCAGCCACAGTGAAAAAAGCAAAAAGAAACAAGTAGAATTAATTATTAATGATTCAGTCATGCACTGAATAATGACATCTTGGTCAATGATGGACACATATATGATGATGGTGGTCCCAGAAGATCATGGTACCATATTTTATGTACCTTTTCCATGTTTAGATATGTTTAGAGACACAGATACTTATCATTGTGTTACAGTTGCCTACAGTATTCAGGACAGTAACATGTTGTACAGGTTCGTAGCCTAGGAGCAATAGGCTGTACCATCTAACCAAGGTGTGCAGGAGGCTGTACCTGCTAGGTTTGTGTAAGTCCACTTTTTCATGTTTGCACAACAAAATCACCTAACAATGCATTTCTCAGAATGTTTCCCTATCAGTAAGTGATGCATCGGTGTATATTTTCTTTCACTTAATATATCCAAAATACTACCATTTCAACATATAATCAGTGAGATGGTTTACATTCTTTTTTTCATACCAAGTCTTCGAAATCCTGTGTATGTTTTACACTCACACACTCATAGCACATCTTAATTTAGACACTAAATTTTCATCAGAAATAATTGATCTGAGACCGGGCGCAGTGGCTCATGCCTGTAATCCTAGCTCTCTAGGAGGCCGAGGCGGGAGGATTGCTCAAGGTCAGGAGTTCGATACCAGCCTGAGCAAGAGCAAGACCCCATCTCTACTGTAAATAGAAAGAAATTAATTGGCCAACTAATATATATAGAAAAAATTAGCCAGGCATGGTGGCGCATGCCTGTAGTCCCAGCTACTCGGGAGGCTGAGGCAGTAGGATTGCTTGAGCCCAGGAGTTTGAGATTGCTGTGAGCTAGGTTGACGCCACAGCACTCACTCTAGCCTGGGCAACAAAGTGAGACTCTGTCTCAAAAAAAAGAAAGAAAGAAAAGAAAAAGACATAATTGATCCGTTTTTAGATTTCAAGAAAACTAGAGATTGTAAAATAGATTCACATACCCAAGTTTGAAATATAATTCAAACATTTTCTGGCCGGGCGCGGTGGCTCAAGCCTGTAATCCTAGCTTTCTGGGAGGCCGAGGTGGGCAGATCATTTGAGCTCAGGAGTTCGAGACCAGCTTGAGCAAGAGCGAGACCCCATCTCTACTATAAATAGAAAGAAATTAATTGACCAACTAATATATATATAGAAAAAATTAGCCGGGCATGGTGGTGCATGCCTGTAGTCCCAGCTACTTGAGAGGCTGAGGCAACAGGATTGCTTGAGCCCAGAAGATTGAGGTTGCTGTGAGCTAGGCTGACGCCACGGCACTCACTATAGCCTGGGCAATGAAGTGAGACTCTGTCTCAAAAAAAAAAAAAAAACCATTTTCTAATAAATGAATAAAGTATCTGTTTTTAAATTTTTAATGAACTAAAATTAAATGAAATTTAAAATTCCATTCCTCAGCCACAACAGCCACATTTTAAGTGTGCAATAGCCACATGTGACTTGTGGCTGCTGTATCAGGCAGTGCAGTGCTAGACATATAAGCCACTGAGCCTGGGTGGATTCCTCTGTTTTTTTGAGTCAAAGGTGTGCTAATTGGGTTCTTCTGACCTCTTTTATGTTGTGCTCCCAACAGGAGTTGCTAAACTCCAGCCATAAGGTGGAAGGAACCCTGCTCATTTCTCACCTTAGCCTGGTGCAGCTGGGTCTGTGGTGGGAACACACCTGGAAGACCTGCACCCGGCCGTGCAGAGAATCCTCTGCCAGAGTTCTTTCCCATTGCTCCCAACGGGCTCTGTATCAACCCCTACAGGCCAGGAAAGCATACGCAGTGCCTGCCCAGGCCGGTCCACGGCCCTTAGATTGGATTTAATAGCAGGTTAGGGGCACCCTTCCCAAACAGCTCAAATTCACATGTACAGCAACAAAACACTACTCGGCATTCAGGCCGACCTCCTGGCATTCTCGTGTAAGGTTCAATGGTCCGTGGTTTTGTTATTTTCTTCTGTGGCTGAATAGGTTAAAAAAAAATAACTGCATTAAAAGACAGGAGAAAAACAGAGAGGGCCTCGCCATGTTACAGCTTTGTCCCCTGCAGAACTGCCTGACAGCACTCACAGACTTCCCAGCATCCTCAACCCAGCGCCAGGGCTCTCAGAGCCCCCTCTCCACTAGGTCACTGTCCTGCCAGCGGGGACAGAGGCCAGAGAGTACCTGGCCAGCTTCCCATGGCACTGATGTGTATATAGCCCCCAGCGGTGGAGGGAGGGAGGCAAGATGATTAGGTCTCCAGGTGAGAGTCGAGAAAGAATTATGGCTGTTTGGCTCTTTTGTGCTACAATGAGCCTTTCAGCCTTTACTTGTGAGTCCCCACTTAGCCAGGGGCCACGCCCTGGCACAGTGAAACAGAGTCAACCAATCTGACTTTCCCAGCTGCTATCGCTTTGGCTACCCTGGCCAAACTCAGCATGGTGAGTTGATGGGGACTCCAACCCACCAATGTAGGCTGATGTGGGCAGGAGACAGGGAGGAGGGAGGAGGAGTTTCTCCTCCCCTGGATGGCTTGTTGCCTTCTCTTTGGGCCTTATCAACCCACACGTGTGTGTTGAATGCTAAATATGCTCAGCTATTAAAAATGCAGGAGATGAGCCTGCTGCTCCAGAAGGAAAATGAGCCAAAGCAAAAGAAAAATCAGCAGGCTCCCTGGCCTCCCTGTGCGTGCCCTGCAGCACAGCGGGGGCGGGGCTCCCTCCACTCAGGTAGGCAGGGCTCCTCTCGGAATGCCCAGAAATGCCAGGCGAGTCCTCCCAGAGTGGCAGGGGCTGCGGGAGTAGGAATACTCTGGAAGTCTTCCTGGCACTTTATGGAGAGGGAAATGATCCCTGAGAGGCGCTGGCCAGACGCCTGTAGGAGGAACATGGGTGGCGTATCTCTTCCTGCCTGGCGCTGGCACGAACCGGGGGCAAGACCACGGCTCAGGACTGATGGCTCCCAGAAGATGTGGGGAGCTGTCCCAGGGGTGCCACTCAGGCTGTGAAATTCTAGCCACCCAAATTGCTGTAGACCCTCCCAGGAACCCACCTCCTCCGACCTTACTGCTCTCTACTCCTCAGCAGGGTTCTGGCTGCTTGCCTCTCCCCTGCCCTTCCTCCCGTCCACCTCGTGCACCCACCCAGGGCCATATGCGCTCCGCTCGGCTCTGCTCTTCAGTGGCCCCCAGCTGTTTGTCTACAGAGCAGAAGTTTGACCCCTTTGCAGTGAACTGCAGAGGGAAGGGGTAGAAAGGGCAGGCGGGTAAGAGGAGGGTGGGAGCTGGACAGGCTGGAATATTCAAGCATCCAGAGGCAAGGGTAGGGGCAGGGACAGGTGGATAACGTCCCTGTCAGGGCAAGGAGGCTGCAGGAACTTAACGTCAAAGTGCTGCCTGCTCCCTGGTTCTCAGATGAGGTAAGGACAATGGACAGCTCCTTGGGTGTGCACTCAGCCAACCTTGCTAAGTCACAGGAGTGCTCAGAAGGAGGAAATCAGCATAGCAGGGGAAAGAAAGTAAGACTAGGACAGCTGGAGAAGGAAGAAAACAGAGTGACGGGGGAAGGCGGGGGAGCCCAGAGATTAGGCGCCCGCATCTTGCATGGCTGCGTAGCTCCTAATGATTTTTAGATGCCTCCATAGCCCCAGTCCCATTTGAGCCTCAAGACTACTCTGTGATGAAGATGAGAAAACAGAGGCCGGAAGAGATGAAGTGACAGGGCGAGATTACGAGCAGAGGTGGAAGGCGGCGGAGCTGGGACTCCATCCCTGCTCTGGCTCCCACTGCTGCGATAAAGAGCAGCACTCTCAGAATTACCCGGAGTCAAACCCCATTTCCGCCCTTCCTTTTGCAAAGCGACCTGGGGCAGCATTTCTAAGCCTCAGGCTCCTCCTCTGTAAAACTGGGGGTGAAGATGAACCGAGGTATTGCGTGTGAGTGCGTAACCCAGCGCCCGGCACGTGGCGGGTGCTTGGCCTGTGCTGCTGTTAGCACATGCCTCACCTTTGTCCTCACCCGTCTCTGCTGCCAGGGAGACAGCTGCGGCCGGTCCTCACCTGAAGCACTTGTTCTTACTGAGCCTTGGTAGAGAGCCAGTTCGGTTTCTATTGTGTATGTGATTTAACCTTCGCCGAGAACATTAATTTATTCATCAAACATTTATTGAGCCCTTCCTAAACGCCAGATAACATATAGCTGCTGGGATAATTCCAGAGCGACGTATGCACTAGAACAGGTTCCTGCTGTCAGGTAGCTCACGGTCTGGTCGGGGATGCACAGATGTAGAAATGAAACCTTGCCATTGGACAGGATAAGCGTGGCAGAAACACCTAGGCAGGAACAGCTAGCACCGAGAGAGAAGAGGATGTTTCCTCCAGTTCTGGACAGATGGGGCAGTGCTCACCCGGGGAAGGCGGGGGAGACACGGCAGCAGGAGGGCCCAGCCCACGGAACGGCACAGAGCCAGGCCCGAGCACTGGTGTTCGGGGAGCCATGAAAGTCCAGCGAGGCTGCGGGGGCAGGCGGCTGGGCTGGGAGAGGTGGGGCGCGCCGGGTGTGAAGGTTGAACTTGGTCCTCTGAGCAGCAGGGAGCCCACAAAGCCTTTAATGGTCGGGTTTGCGCTGGTGGCTGAGTGCAGACGGTTTGGAACATACGGAGGGGAAGATGGGTGGTGGACAGGTGATGCTGCAGCTGGAACTGGTACATGCGGAGCGTGCTCTTTGAACAGCTGCTTAAGAGGTGGACTGCGGTCAGGCAGACTCGTGAGGACTGAGTGTCAGGGAAGAGCCAAGGTGTGTAACTGACTGGTGATGCTGTTGACATGGAGTTGTTCTCAAATGCAAACTGTATTTAATTTGGGACAAAGGATGTCCTGAGTTGGCTGAAGGTCAGTGTGAAGACGAAATTCTTCAGGGTTTTAAAAGAATGTGCCTTGTTTTCTGGGTGGAGGTGGTTTAGATGCGGGGCTGCCTGCCCAGGACAGGATTCCAGTACTGCAAAGGGGAAAGTAGAGTGAGTGACACCAGGAGAAGGAAGGTGCCCCCAGGGGCTACTCCTTGAAGGGAGTCAGGAAGCAGCGGGTATCAGGGTACCTGGCCGGAGGCTGGAGCAGTGACAGGTACCCAGCGAGACTTTGTTATTTCTGCATCTCCCAACATGCT
This sequence comes from Mirza zaza, assembly GCA_008750895.1. NCBI lineage: Eukaryota > Metazoa > Chordata > Mammalia > Primates > Cheirogaleidae > Mirza > Mirza zaza. The sequence goes on from VSMD01035612.1 coordinate 63,337, forward strand.
CAGAAAGAGCTTCTTCAAGGCAGCAGGCTGAGGATGGGAGCCTGGGGTCTCTGCTCAAAGTGCCAGCTCCCAGCCTTTCTGGCAGGGGCATGCGGCATGTACTGTAATGAGTTGTCCCATCTCTGCCCCTGGGCCCATGTTGGCTCCAGGCTTGAGGGAAACAGCAAATGTCTGGGCTGCACGGCCTGGAAGGCCCTACACACAGAGCAGCTTGCAGCTCGAACAGCAGGAGCCAATGACCTCTGGTGGCTGCAGAGGGGAGCGCTCCCGCTTGCTGCTCCACAGCCCAGCCCATCCTGGGCCAGCGCTGGGGACCAAGCCCCACTCTGCACCAGCACCCTGTCCAGAAGCCACTTGCTTCCTGACCTCCACCTCCTCTGATCCTGCCCTCAGAGGCTCTGACACCATTTCTGCATGGATGTGGATTGCAGTGGCCATTCATTTGAAGTGTGTGGCTTTTGGTTCTCATTTATGGAGGCAAGGCACTGAGCAAGTGCAGGTGATTTGGTCCAAGGCTGTCCTTAAAACCCTCCTGGACTTGCTCCCTGAGGCCGTACCCCTGCAGGCACAGCAGATCCCGAAGGCAGCCTGTGCAGCGTCACATACCCCACTGCACGGGGACTGCTTTTTATCTCCTCCTCTTCTCAGGCTTACTAGTTTTCCACAGTCTGAGGGCACGAGGACTCCCCAGGAGTGGCAGAACCTTTAACGTCCCTTGTTCTCCCCGTGGGTTTGGAGACCACCTTCTGAGCTCCGTGTCTGCCGCAGGAAGCCCTGAATGACAGAAGTGCAGGAGAGAATAACAGCCCAGCAGGGAGGCCTGTGCCGGGGCCTCCTGCTTCCAGGAAAACTGGAACAGCCTAAGGGGCAGCACGCAGAGTTATTTCTCCCCGAGAGGAGACCCGGATGCCTGATGTACTTCAGGGCTACAGGAGACAGCATGTTTGTGTGCGAGGAGGCTGGAGTTCCTGCTGACTCGTCCTCCCGAAGGAACCGTCCAGACGAGAGCTTTAGCCACTAGTCCAGGCTGTGGCAGCACCTAGGAAACTAGGAACTGACAAGCAGGTGGGATTGTGAAGTAGGGCTGACGGGTCCTGGAAGAGGGTCCTGGAGTCTGGAAAGATCTCCCGCCTCGTCTGTCTTCCCTCTCACGGCCCCACCGAGAAGCAGCCCCCACCCCGGGTAAATGTGGAAGGCCACAGCTCCCTGCCACCCCTTTGCTGCGGCTGCCTGCCCCCGCCCCCGTGGGGCCAGAGGGACTGAGAGAACAAAAGGGTTCTAATGGTGACCATGACTTGCACCCCAGATGCGTACCCGCAAGTGTCAGGGTCAGTGGCGAGAGCAGGTGGTGTCACCCTCTCTGCTTTCTTATCTAACTACAATTTATTGAGGGGCTGCTATGTGCCCTGCACGGAGCTGAGCACATCCTATCTGTCATCTCATTTCATCACTTCGAATATCTGTCACCATCTTCATTTTACGGGTAAGGAAACTGAGGCACGGAGCCATGGAGGCCTGAGATACGCCTGTGCGGGCTTTGCACCCCATGATGCTGCCCCGCAGGGAGGGAAAGAAGAACTGAAACCAGGGCCCACTCCTGCCACCCGCCAGGCCAGCCACCCTTTTTCTCATTCTCATGGAAGTCCTGGTGGCTCCCCGAGGCCCTGGAACCAGCAGCCCGATGGCTGTCCCAGCCATGCATCCAGCAATGGAAAAGGCAGGAATGGGATCTGGGTTTGTCTGACCTCAAAGCCTGTACTCCTGACCCTTCTCCTAAGCTGCATGGCGACCCCCTCCAGGTCTGTGAGCTCCCCAGAGCACTGGCAGGGCACAGCCCCCCAGTCAGCCTTGCTCGTGCTCCCTGAATTTATCTTGCTTGCTTGTGGCCATTTGCACAATCCGTCCAAGTCAGCTTCTTCACCCACCTCACCCCCACCTGGCTCAGGGGAAATCCCATATTATTCTTCTCAGCAGCTAATCACCTCTTCACCTAATTGAGGAACGGGGTCTTGGTGCCTTGGCCAAGTCACTGATGAAGATGCTGTCACCTTGGCCCGCAGTGGGCCCCTGCTGAGCTCCTCTTGGTACCAGTCTGGGCTGGAACGAGGCCCTGCTAACCCATTTCTCTTTTGCCTCTGCTGCCAGGACCACTTACCCCAATAGCTATGTGGTCTGACCACATTTCCCCAGCTTACTGAGGGTGTGTTATGTGGGAGAGAATCCAAAACCGTGCAAAGGCCGGGAGAGATTACACCCTGTGCTTCCTCTCTGACCACCAGGCTTGACACTCAGCCACAGAATAATGTTGTAATAGATTAACCTGGCAGATATTCTTATTTACCATGCTGTGGGGTTGAATACTCTGTTTTCTGTTTGCTAAAAATGTTTACAAATTGGCTTTCTGAAAGTTTTCCCAATATTTTACCAGATACAAAAAAAAAAAAAAAAAACCAACCCAAACCACAGTTTATTCACTTGTCAGGATTTATGTAATACCTACTGTGTTTGTCATACCATGGTAGGACTTGGTGGCTCTGTTATTTACCCTGATTCTTAATGATTGCCCAATGCCCAGCCTTCCAGAATATCCCAAGTATTTCTTCAACTAAAAGAATTTAGATTTAATATAAATAATTTCCTCATAGCAGCCATTAGAATGTATCCAAGAGAGCCAAATAGAATTCCCTCTCCAAAGGCATTTTAAAAGAAGGTAAATTCCTTTTTATTTGGAATGACTTAATGTTATCACTGCTAGGAAGGCAAGAGGCTGGGTGAGATGGCCCAGGACCTGCCAGTGAGCCAAAGATTCTCAAGATTGTGCCAGGCCGGTAGCACAGGCACATGGGCTTTTGTCAAAGGAGCTGGTGGAAGAAATCAGACAGCCGAGAACTCTCGTCAGACGCATAACCCACAGCACAAATACCATATGTCTTCAGGCTCCTGCCTGTCAAATCCATCCTTACCCTGCTCTGGTAAGTGAAGAAAGGCTGGCAATAATTTCTGCAGACCTAAAGACTTTCTGAACTGTTCTCTTAAGGCATATCTGTTGATGACAAAAGATTAGATCGAGATCACCACGGAAGCATAGCTGGCAGCAGGGCAGCTGGCCCCGGGCATGTTGGTGGCATTCACAACAGCACTGTCATGATTCTCCACCTCTGCTCTTTTGCAGACATCACTGGGCACAGGGAGGGGAATCTCCTGATGCCAAGAAAACCATTTTTCTTAAATGCAGAGGATCTAGAAAGATAAATTCAGACAGGCCAGGCACACAGGAAGAAGACACGGGCAGCCAAGGCGGCACAAAAGAAACAGAAGGTAGACCTCGCCCCCGTGCAGCAAGGGGGATGTGGGAAGGTGCTCTCGGCATTGGGATCCCTTCCCACGATGGAGACCGAGGCACCGAGATAATGAGGAAATGAGCACCCCTGTGCATGAGACACAGCCGGGGACAGGCCGCGGTCCTGGGCTCCCTGAAAGAGTTCATCCCAAGCGAACAAAACAGGCATTATGAGAGCAGCAGGGGAAGCGCAGGCCCTCATCCCTCCCTTCCAAACGCTGCTCCTCAAAGAGAGGGCAAGAGCTAGTTGATAAATGCAACTAATCTCCAGACGTTGGGACTTTGGGACGTATGTAAATGCATCCCTTGAGGCTGAAGGGGGAGGAACTTTAGGGGGCTTTGGCTAACCTCAGGGGTAACCACCAGGCTGGTTTATCACCTAAGCAACCAGAATAATAAATCGCTTCGTCAGTCATCTGGATATTGCCAAGTAACCACCCCCGCTCAGCTCCTCGCCGCACATGGAGGTGTTTGCACTACAGCGATTAGACACAGAGAAGAGGGGAGGTGCCCGCGCTGTGAAAGCCGGGGTCAGAGTCTTTTGGCTGCTTTCCAAATGGAAAAAAGTTAAACCTGTCATTCAGCGTCCACTGCCATCTGGAAGGGGCCCTTACCTGCCGAAGGCTGGGGGCTGGCCAAGGAAGGTGATGGCGAGGAAATGAGGGGACCGTGCAGGGCCGGCGGGAGAGATTTCCGAGGTGGCACTTCCCTGCAGCCGCACTGTCCACTGTCGCTGAGGAGCACAGGCACAGGCGGGGACCTGTGCGAAACTGAAGTGGGGGCTGGGGGCCCTGAATAGCTTGTTTGTGTGTTTGTTTGTTTCACAAGGAGATGCAGAAGGGAAGTAATAGGTTCTCGTGTCAGCTGGATCTTTCTGCTTAAAAAGGATTGGATCTCTGGGATGGGTTTTCCAAATTGTGTGGCACCATCTTGCGATCATTTCCTCCTTTGCTTATCGGTAGGGTCTCTGGGTTGCTGCCAGTGGTGGTGAAGACAGGAGACGATGCTAGGATGGACGATGGCTGCATTTATCCTGGAGGAGGAGGGTGGCTAGGTCAAGTAGGAATGGTATTCACCTCTCTCCCTCTCTGTCTCCCCCTCTGGGGAGGTGTTTGGGCCTTCCCACTATCATCGAGCTGCCTGCTTCTCTGTCCAGGCCAAAGGCAGGTTAGCTTAGAGAGGAAGCTTTTGAGGAAGAGAAGGGACTCAAAGAAAAAGATACCGGGGGCAGCTCCTGGATTCTCCTTCCCTCTGCCTGTAGCCTTTCTCCATTAGCTAATGAGCACCCTTAGAAGTCCCACCCCAAAGAACCCGATCTCTTCTCTTCTCTTCCTCCTGCCACATGTCTCCCACTTACCTGGCAGCAGGGGCCTTTACTCCATGGCTCAGAGCTTTACCAACTTACCTGGCCTTTGCAGTCTTTGAAACATTCTTGGTCAGGCTTTTTCCCCACCACCCACCACTCTCAGTCCAGAGGACTGCACATCAGGCTCTCTTCCCTATTTCTCGTGGGCTCCATTCCGCAACCATCTGAGTTCTCGAAATGTGTACAGTGCTGGGTATGAACGGGCTATACTGGTTCTATAGTGGAAAAAAATTCCAAATTAGTCACCCATATTACGTGGCCTAGCTCAAGCACAGTTAAGCACAGCTGGGAAGAAGCGCGTCACCAAAGAGATGGGTCGACTGGCACAGTTCCAAACGTTGAGATCCAGTGCACCTGTGCTCCTGTGGCTGCCTTGAGGAGCACATCCGGGGCTGGAGATGGACTTGAGGAGAAACATAGACTGTACTGTGAACATTTGAGGAGTGCTTGACTCAGTTTTAAATTTTGTTTCAGTTTATACAATTGCTCTAGATTTTTCTGTCCCAGGCATCATACCTTTGTCTGTCAAGGTCATGAGTATTCAACATATACCCACAACAGTTTGCATGGGAACTCGAGGTCCTGTGTTCACTCGTACCAGCTCATGCAACAGTTTTTGTTTGTTTGTTTGTTGAGACAGAGTCTCACTCTGTTGCCCGGGCTAGAGTGCCGTTGCGTCAGCCTAGCTCACAGCAACCTCAAACTCCTGGGCTCAAGCGATCCTCCTGCCTCAGCCTCCCAAGTAGCTAGGACTATAGGCATGCACGACCATGCCCAGCTAATTTTTTCTATATATATTTTTAGCTGTCCAATTAACTTCTTTCTATTTTTGGTAGAGGCAGGGTCTCGATCTTGCTCAGGCTGGTCTCGAACTCCTGAGTTCAAACGATCCACCCACCTTGGCCTCCCAGAGTGCTAGGATTACAGGTGTGAGCCACCACACCCAGCCCTAACTTAGCTTTACAAAGAATATCAGAGAAGGCTGCTCAGGTACCAGAGTACCTTCTTACCTGGCTAGTAATTCACGTGTTCATAGCAACACTTGAAATTTGATTTTTTTTTTCCCTAAAGCAATAAGATCTAAGTCACAAATCAGAACAAGGGTGAGAAATTAAATCAATAAAAGCTTTTTGAGCAGGTTATCATAATATGTATTTTTAAAGTCAGGTTTATTGAGGTATAATTTAGGTTGTAAGAATTTTGTAATTTGCATTACTTATAGTTTGTGCATTTAAAGAAACTTGATGTAGTAAAGTATACATAACATAAAATTTACCATCCTAAGTATTTTTAATGTATAGTTCAGTAGTGTTAAGTACATTCACATTGTTGTGCAACCAATATCCAGATGTTTTTCATCTTGCACAACTGAAACTCTACACTCATTTAACAGTTGCCTGTTCTCTCCCCCGCCCCAACCTCTGGCAACCGCTGTTCTGTTTTCTGTCTCTATGGATTTGACTACTCAAGGTATCTCATGTAAGTGGGATTATACAGTACTTGTCTTTTTTTTTTTTTTTTTGAGACAGAGTCTCACTTTGTTGTCCAGGCTAGAGTGAGTGCCGTGGTGTCAGCCTAACTCACAGCAACCTCAAACTCCTGGGCTCAAGCAATCCTCCTGCCTCAGCCTCCCGAGTAGCTGGGACTAGAGGCATGCACCACCATGCCCGGCTAATTTTTCTATATATATTAGTTGGCCAATTAATTTCTTTCTATTTATAGTAGAGATGGGGTCTTGCTCTTGCTCAGGGTGGTTTTGAACCCCTGACCTTGAGCAATCCGCCCGCCTCGGCCTCCCAGAGTGCTAGGATTACAGGCGTGAGCCACCGCGCCCGGCCCAGTACTTGTCTTTTTATGACTGGCTTATTTCACTTATCATAATGTCCTCAAGGTTCATCCACATGTCAGAATTTCCTTCTGTTTTAAAGCTGAATAGTGCTGCATTTAGCTCATCCGTTCATCTGCTGATGGACACTTGGGTTGCTTCCTCCTTTTGGCTATTGCAAATAATGCTGCTATGAACATGGGTGTACAAATGTCTCTTTGTGATTCCGTTTTTTTAATTGAGTGAAGGAATGAGCCTAGAAGAATTCTTTTTTTCTTTTCTTTTTTTTTTGTTTGAGACAGAGTCTTGCTGTGTTGCCCAGGCTAAAGTGCCGTGGCGTCAGCTAGCTCACAGCAACTCAAACTCCTGGGTTCAAGCAATCCTCCTGTCTCAGCCTCCCAAGTAGCTGGGACTACAGGCACATGCCACCACGCCCAGCTAATTTTTTCTATTTTTAGTAGAGACGGGTCTCGCTTTTGCTCAGGCTGGTCTTGAACTCTTGACCTCAATCGATCCTCCTGCCTCAGCCTCCCAGGGTCCTAGGATTACAGGTGTGAGCCACTATGCCCAGCCCTGTTTAACATTTTTTATCATTTGGAAATAATCAGAAATGCAACACTGATTTCACAAGGTATTATTGGCACAGCTTCTTAGTGTGCTGACTCTTCAAGGGCTTCTTGTGCCATTCTTCGGCGATATGTGAGTGCTTTGAGAATTGCCATTAAATATAAAGTGGCAGCAGTTCAGCTCTATCTCAGAGACCGAGGCGCTCTGATCAAGGACGGAACTGACAGTCACACAGTGCATTACTGAAAACCACCATTCCAGTCCCACACCACCTTTCCCTGAGCCAAGAAGGCACGTGGTCCGAGGGAGAAGTCCGTGATGTCCACCACAGTCTGCCCCACCACTCTGTGCCCTTCTCTCTGGCAAAGATCTGTAACTGACATCTGCGATCCTGTTTCAAAGTCATAAAAGGGGTAGGGCTAAGGGGTTGCTAAAAAAATTTCAAGAGCAAATTGATTAAAGAAATGATCTGTGAATGAATCTTAGAGAAGGGCGAGCCAGCCAGCCATGCTGACAGATAAGATTCCCCCTCTGCCCAAAAAAGCCCCTTCTTCATACCCTACATTGTCTGCAGGCATGTAAAAACCATATTCTAGATCATTTGGCATGCAAATAGCTAAGTCGGCTCCACTCTCAGCTCAAAGATGATTGGGGAGTCAAAGTGTTAACATTCCACCCTCCTACCAGGAGGGAAGGGAGTCCAGCTCAGGGACCAGAGCAAAGCTTATTCATCTCATCTTTTAAGACCCTGAGACAGAGTCCTCCGTCCCATCCCCCACCCCCAGCATTAAAGAACGGCAGAAATCAAATGCACATCCGTTACAGGGGAAATAGCAGGGAAGGGGGCTAAGGTGACAGATTCTGAAGAGTGAATGCACACCTTTGTGCTCTGCCTTCTTAAAATTCATCCTCTCACCTGCCAGCCTTGAGAATTGCCTATTTACATAACTAGCTGCCTAAAATGGAATATTGGATAATGCTACATGGCGGCTCACTCAATTTGAGCCCATCCCCAGGATACGAGAGAGATCCAGAAGCCGTCCGACAGCATGCAGTGCGGCAGGCTGGCCCGAAGCCATGCCTCCTTGTGGTGTGATCCTGTCAGCGCTCCGGAGCCGAGCAGATGTCAGGCCTGATCGGCCGGGCTGGGGGACTGGCTGAGCAGCGGGGGGAGGGGGCGTGATTCAGCAGTGGCACACTGTCTTCAGGGGACACGTGGCATGTCTCCCTGGGCTTCACAGCGGGCGCCGTGTTCTGCCCAAGGTGCTTTGTCGGTGACGGCCAACGTCTAGGGCCTGGGAAGGTGGGAGCTGCAGGATCTGTGGGGAGAGCCCAGCGCAGGAGGTAATCAGTCAGCTCTGATGCCACCCCTGGCGCCGTGCCAGCCTCGCACCCCCTGTTGGTCCTTTCCAAGGCACAAAGCTCTCTCCCATCAAAACTGGAATCATGCTGCTTGCTTATAGAAGGAGTATAAATAAGTGATAAGGAACTGTTCTAATAATGATATGCAGGTATGGCTCCTCAGCAGACCAGACGTATCAAAGAAGGCAATTGTGTGTGTTTGTTCATTTATTTTTCAGCGTTCCGGTTCCTGTAGTCAGTTTAGAGAAAATTCCTAACTTAGTGAAGGCAGATGGTGCCAATGTCAAAATGAACTCTACGACCACTACTGCAGTTGCCGCCTCCTCCGCCCCGTCCTCTGCCGTCTCCGCCCCTCCTTTAATTAAGCCCGTCCTGATGTCCAAGTCAGTGCCACCTTCACCCGAGAAGATCTTAAATGGCAAAGGAATTCTGTCAGCTACCATAGACAAGAAACACCAAAATGGCACCAAAAACAGCAACAAGCCTTACAGGAGACTTTCAGGTATGTGTCAGTGTCATTGGAGTCTGGCTCATGATTAGACTGGAAGTGAGTCTCACCTGTAACCAAGGAGTGACGTGTTCTTATAATTAAGCAGGTCTGTATCATTTTAAGGGGAACTTGGAGTTTACCTGCAAACAGGGCCCCACCTAAAAATACAAGGGAGAACTGGGGCTGGCTTGGTTCACTGCTTAGCAAGAGTTATCCTCGAGACCCAGGAGGCAGGATGCTCTGCACCAACCCACAGTGTGGGGATTCCGAGGGTTTTGATAGCAGGTGGTTCAGCGCAGCTATGTCGTGCTGACAGGCTTAGGCACCACTGGCTTCCACAGAAGCTGCATTGCTGTGATGTTGGACAACCCACAGGGACATCTCACAGTGGCTCAAGGCATGCTGGGGACAGCACTGTCAGCAACTCTGCTGCACAGGAACACACAACCTTTGTCCTTTGGCCTTGTGGGTTTCCAGGTTAATTCTATAACCCGCATCCCCCCCATAATCAGGTTGGAGTTCCCAACGGGGAACTGGCAGAGCAGATGGGGTGTTGGGGGGTCTTTCTTGGGTCTCTGCCCTGGTTTTCTGAGCAGGAACTTGGGGTGACTGGAGAGGCACCCATGGCCGTTCTTTGAGGTGATGGGTGCCTATTAGAGGCCCCCATTGGACAATGTTTGCTTTGGATCTGTTGTAGAACTAAACCTGGCAGTTTTGCTTTCTCCAAAAGATGAGAAGAGGCTATAAACTTCATAACTTCTCCACACACCGTGGGCACTGTTTATGGTGGCCAGAAAAAGTAAAATACGGTGAAAGCTCCCCTAGGAGAGAGAAACTGTCCTCTGGTATAAGCACGATTTTTAAGCATCCAAGGGATTATGGGTAATTCTTATTTTCTACTTCCTATTTATCTGTATTTCTAGTTTTTCCGACTTTCATCTATAACTCTTCAAAAAATTCTGTGTTAAAAGTACCTCAGGCCGGAAGTGTGCCAATGAAACAGGTATTCTGCCCTGCGAACCTCACCATGTGCTATTCGCCCACTCTCCAGAGAGAAGGTAGAGGCTGGTGCTGTCTTTGAACATTTGGAGCCTCACTTTGTGGGCTGGTGCCCCCAACTCCTGCTCTCTCTCTTCCTGAGTAGAAAGTTCAGTTTCACCCTGCAGAGGTGGCAGCCGCATCCGTGGAAAACCAGTAGCCTGGACACAGCGTCCAGAGGCCAAGGGCTCCTTGTTGAAGCAGAAGCATGACCTTGGCCTCCAGCCTGCACCCCAACCTGAAGTTGTTTGGGTTTGGGGGATATTTTTTTGCTGCTGGTTGTTTTTGCATTTTGATGGTTGTCTTGTCTCAGTGGGCCTTTAGCTTGTTTCTACCTTGCTTTCACATTTGCCAGCCAGCTCCGACCCCCAGCCAGCAGCCCGCCCGGCTCCAGGCCAACAGGAAACGCTGGTGTGGGGCTGGGCACCAGCCCGGCTCTGACAGACACAAGGGAAGGGACGCCGCACCGGGCAGCCTGGGCTGTGGCACCCAGGCACCTGCTTCTTGCTGGGCTGAGAGGGCTCAGTGGGGGAAAGAGCATCTCCAGGGCTAGCAGTTTTCTTTTCTTAACAGTGAAGCTTTAAAAAATAAATAAATAAAAGGCAGACAAAAGCAAAAAGGGGAGGGAAGCATTTGGCTAGCCAGCCAGGGAATCTGTCTGGGGGATCAGAGTGGCTTTCTTGCACACGTCATTGGCACCACCTTTGCAACCTCCCCACAAACCCCAGACCTTCTTTTCAAAACAGAACACATTTGTTTATTATGCTCAGAGTTTATTCCATCAATTTCCGACAGCTTTCTGGCTAGTTAACCTTTTGAGTTTGCAGCCATTCAAAGCTGTTAAGGACATACCACCAAGTTTCTGAATGCCCCCCGCCACACCAACACTGCTGCCAGTGTCCCTGCATGCCCAGAGCTGTGTCACTCCTGCCCGGCAGGACCCTGGTGTTCGCTTGGTGCCTTCCAGAAACGGCACAGGCCCTCTGAGAGGTGGAACTTTAAAGCCTAGAGGATTCTTAAGAGATCGCCTCGTATCCCCTCATTTTCCAGGTGAGGACAGCATGGTTGCCATCCCAGACTGGGCAAAGGATCCCAAATGGGCATAGAGAGAACACAGGTTCCTTAGAAGTAACCCTCACATGAGCCATGGGCAGTCCGGCTGGAAGGCAGGACCTGGGAAAGCCTGGCCTCCCTTCCACAGCCCAAGGGCGACCCTGTCCCCTGCCGTACTCCCAGGTGGAGCTTCAGGCCCAGGGTGGGGGTGGGGGCAGAGCAGCTGTGAGATAAGCAGGCCCTGCCCTCCCTGTACCTTCAAAGCACACCCCCAGCCTTGTCCCCTGCCCCTGCCTGTGACACTGCCGAATGCTTCTAAATCAGCCAAACGATTTTTCTGGTCAGCAAGGCTTCATGGAAAGCCTGTGCCGAGGGCTTTGTAAAGCTCGAGAGGGAGAGAGAGAGAGAGAGAGAGAGAGAGAGAGAGGCAGGTCAGGTCACACTGACATGTCAAGGAATAATCTCCCACTTAAATGGGTAAAACTAGCAGGAAGGCAGGGGGTGGGGGCAGGGGTCTTTGCACTCTTGGGGCGGCCCGAGGGGAAAAGTGGCTCTCCCTGGTCTGCAGCCAGCAATGCCCAAATGCCAAGGACCTGTGGCAACATTTCAAGTGAAATAAAGCGTTTTAAGAGCAGCGCGGCTCTTCCTTCCCTTCCGGTGCCGGCTCCCACCCCATCCCCTGCGCCGCCGAGCTGCAGCTGGCATCCCTACCGAAGCTGGGCAGGGGGACTCTGGGTTCAGAGGGGAACGCCATGTCCCCAGAGCGGCTCTTGAAGCATTTTAGCAGCCGGTTGAAAACGAAAAACAAAAAAACAAAAAACAGATTGCCTGACAATGTCTCACTTGTTGGTGCAAATGTGCATTTTTTTTTAAATGTAGTCTTAATGCCAAATCCTATTTAGTCTCCTTTTTTCTTATATTTTTTGTTTGTTTCTTAAACCAGAGAGAGAATTTGACCCAAATAAACACTGTGGAGTATTGGATCCCGAGACAAAGAAACCTTGCACAAGATCCCTCACCTGCAAGGTATTTCTCTTTCCATAAAAAATACTTCCTGCTCTCACCGGGGCCTTTGTCGAAATGTTTGCATGCCACTCTCTGCACACGGCAGGGTGTGGAACCTCGACATGACCCCCAGCTGTTCTTTGTAAGGGAAATGCTTTCTTCTAGTCCATGGTAGCAGAGTGCCTGCCTCAAGCTGGCTGGCTTTTTAAGAAGGAAAAAAAAAAACTAGGCTTCCCCTGTTACTTGTGAGGCCAGACAGTAAATTGTATTTATAGGCACTCACAGGCGGTTCTAAAGCCTGCTACGTTTTAATGTATGCAGGAGCAGCGGCGGCGGCGGCAGCGCCCTGAAAGGCAGCCCTGGAGGGGAGGATGATATGCCGCGCCCCTGATCCAGCCACGCCAGGGTGGCCGGGGGAACAGCTGACCCGAGGCGGCCGCCATTGGGTAGCCCAAAGCCCCATATTTCATACTGAACTGCTAGTGCTTCTTGGGATCGAGGCTATGGCCCTCTCTGCTTGGTGGCTCTGTTTGTCTGGGCCGAATCTAGCCTCCCACCTGCACCTGGATTAACTCTAGCATTCCCTCGCAGTTGCCTTTCATCAGAGAGGTTTTCATGGGTTCTGCACTGAAGCTCTTCATCCTATGCCATTTTTTGGAGGAAGCTCTGGCTTCTTAGCACCAGGAGTGTAGGGCACGGTTGCGTTCGTGTGGTCTCTGCCTCTTCCTAGCCACAGAGCAGGAGCTGTTTGCCTTGAAGTTGACTTTTCAAGCACCTCTAAATTCCCATGAATTGCTATTTCTGAAATGGAGGGCCTGGGGAAGCAGGTTTATGTGCTGATCAAAGAGGCTGTGCTTTTCATCTCTCTTCTCCTTAGACACATTCGCTAAGCCATCGGAGGGCAGTCCCAGGCCGGAAAAAGCAATTTGACCTCCTCCTGGCAGAACACAAAGCCAAGTCCCGGGAAAAAGAAGTTAAAGATAAAGAGCATCTCCTGACTTCCACAAGGGAAATACTTCCAAACCCATCCGGGCCGGTGCAGGATTCTCTGCCAGGATCTTCAGGGACCTCTGGGCCAGAACCAAAAGTTGCATCTCCTGCGAAATCCAGGCCACCTAACTCTATACTTCCCAGGTAAGTACCACCTTGGCAATAGAAGCCGTGAGTCCTGGGTCAAGTGGCTTTACTTTGCGGGGTGTGTGGCATGTGGTCCAACCTGTGTTAAATGGAACTCATAGTAGTACTGCCTCGTAAGGCGGTCGTGAGGTTTAAATGAGATACTGTGCATGAGGTGCTCAGCCCAGGGCCTGCCACAGCGTGTCCCACAGACCTTACTGCTGTCCTCGTTACCGTCATCACTGACATTATGGTCAGCAGCAGCAGCAGCAGCCTTCAGAGCGGACTAGCAGACCTTATATCAGACAGTGTGTGTGTTTTTACAGAGCAATTGTAAGCTGGAAATAAATGCCGGGAAGGGTGACACACCAGCCACTTCTGGGTGCCTAAGTTTTTATATTTGTTGAAGAAGCCTGGAGCAGAGTGGGGAAACCCGGCTGGATGGGTGGTCAGTATACCTTAGGCGCTCACTGTACTGTGCTGGCCCAGTTGCGACAATATTTTGTGCATTGTTTCCACAACTCTCCCACAATCCGGATGAAGGGGAAATAGGCATAGCAGAGGCTGTTCGTCCTTAACTTGTCTCTCCACACCAAGAAAGCTGCTCTTCCGAGCCACCTGTGTGGGGTTTTATTAGGTGGTCCTAGACAGAAAGGCAAGAATAGAAAACACAATTAAAACCCAGTTGGATTAAGAGTAATTTAAAATCCATGCATATCCATTTTGACGGGCGGTGGACCAATTTCCAGGTAATGGTAATTTATTCCAGGTAATTTATTCCAAAATATTGATTGAGTGCCTGCTCCATAAGCAAGGCTCTATGTGAGGTACCCCTCGGGCAGGGACAAAGAGACAAATGAAACTAGACTCTGCTTTTCAAGAATTTGGAGTTTAGAAAATAAGTCTCAAACATCCATAATTTTCATAAAAAGGAAACATTAATAATACTCTATGAGACGTGCAGATGGTGGTATCATCTGATGATTTATTTTTCATGTATACAATGTGAGTCTCAAAGGGTAGTTGTCCAGCAAGCAAGTAGGCTTCAAGAGAACATAGTTATAAAAGAAAGGGAAGGAGTTGATTTTTAAAGCAAAGCCAAGTATTTGATGGCAGTTGTCCCTGATCCACCAGGCTCTCTCCCTCATGACTTCCACTCTGGTGCAAGCCTGACCCAGTTTGACAGCCAGGGTCCCTCTGTGGCTGTGGCCGAGCTCTGCCCGAGGCATCTGGGAGGGTGCCATCACATGGAATCCCCTCCCCCAGCACGTCCCTCATCGTGACCCCCGTCATGTGTCATTGCCATCGTTGACGTGCCACTTTCCTTGCCACCCTCACTTTGCAAGATCGTTTTACAATTGCTTCTCACTATAATGCCAGGTGCCGGTTGAGGATGTTAGCCTTGTTTTAGAGTCGGGGAGGCAATTCTGCTCCAAACTTCTGGGAGGGTCTTCAGTTCTCTATACAGTAGCTTTCAAACGTCTTTGTAGCTGTCAAACATTTTCACTCCACACAGCCTTTGATGTTACCAGCAGGAAAGTAGACCTGCCTCCACCTGAAGCCAGCTCAGCCCTTCTCTCCTCACACACATGTGCCCAGAGCCATTGTCCCTCACACCCTCCAGAGCATGTCCTTGCATTCCCCAGGGAAACCTGGTTTGAAAGCCCTTTTATTATACATTTCCCCATCGATGTTTGACTGATGGAGGCATTTCCCACTCAGGCAGTGGTACCTGGCTTAACATACACACAAGGGAACAGCCGTTAAAAAAATAAAACAGGCAACGGAGCCTTAAGGATCGGCTCTGTCTGTTCCTTTTTGGTTTAATTTTCAGGGGAATGTTCATCTATAGAGAAATGCCAGGTGTTTACGTTCTTGTAGGGGAGCAGAAAGAAGGTAGGGGTGAGGTTAATCAGCAAAAGGAATGTCTCTGAAAGGAAAGGGGGAGACAAAGGTAAATGTTGGTGACAGAATCATTTTTGAGGGTGCTTCTCAAGGTTTGAGACAGGCACCAAATAACTCAGGACAAACTCTTTTCCAAAGTTGGTAGGGGGGAAATGTCCTTTTGCACTTATTTTAGGTTAGGATAAGATCCCCTGCAATCAGAGACTGAAAAAGCATGATCAGAGTTTAATTTTGTAATTACACAAAATTACAAAAACATTTATTTTCCCATATTAATGATATATATAAATAATAGATGTTATAATTATCTGCAATAGGCAAAGAAAATGACCTATCACACATGAATGGAATTATTGTAATCTGCCCCCAGTTGCGAATTCACTTTATTGGAAATGCTAACATGTGTGAATTTACTTCTTATGTATCTTTTCGGTAACCTTGAAAATATTTTAGTTCTCATATTTTTGAGTTGCAGCTCATTGTTATCAGAGCTTGCTAAAGAAGGAACTTGGGTCTAGGATTTAAAAAGTTAGGTAACAAGGGACGGAAGAGGATTAGAAGTGGAAACCCCAGCTCCACGCCTGCTGACTGGGTAGGCTTGGTCGTGGTTCTTAGCCTCGCTAGCCTCACATTGCTGTCACTGCAGCTGGTGACAGTTAAGTGAGAAAGTAGCGAGCACGTAATAAGCACTCAGTTAATGGGAGCTGTTAGTAAGTGGTAGTGGGATGCCGTGGGAAAGCAGTGTGAGTAAATGAAGGCGTTGGTGCTACCTGATTCCCATATGCCTGCCCTTTGTGCTCTGTCCCCAACCGGGGCCCTTGGATGACATACCCATATGCCCTGTGTCTTTGCCTCCAGCTCTAAGGGAACATGTTGCTCGCTCCAAAGAGCCCAAGGGCAGTGGATGACTAGCCCAGCCTGACCCTTCAGGACCCTGCTGGGAAGGGCAGGAGGGCAGAGGGTGGAGCCGGGCTCTGACATGCCAGCCTGCAGCCCTCACAGAGACGGCAGAAAGGTGGGCTGTGGAAACTGCCAACAAAATGGGGGCACACTCCTCTGTGCCTCGTAGACACTCACACGGCCAATCTAAAGTATTAAAGGGCAAAGTCTAGTGACTCTTAGACTGACAAAAAGGGCAGTGCGGAGAGAGGCGGAAGGTCCTAGATCCTGGCAAAGGGCAGGGCTGAGTCTGGAGCAAAAGCAACTCCCATGCTGGACGCGTTAGGGGAGTGTGATGGCCACACTGCAAGCCAGTTCTCTCCTTGACTTATGTTTGTCCCTGTGCTTTTGCTGTGTTCATTTCTCAACGGGGGCTGGGGGTGGGGGTTTGAGGTCAAGCAGACAGAAAGCCTCGTTTCTTTGCTTGGCAGCCAATTTGCTCATCTGAGAAAGGTAGAGAATGGTGTCACTTATGTAGGGCAGCGGGCAGCTGGAAAGGGTGCGTGGCGCGTGCCTGGCATGTAGGAGGGACCCAGGGAAGGTCCAGAGCCTTCTGCTTTCTCCCCCAAAGCACTCAGACAACGATGCTGCGTTTTTGTCAAAAGGGTGGGACGGCTCTGTCTGTACGATCTTCTGGGTGGAACCGAGCAGGGACCCATCACCGTAGACTCTGTCTTCAGACCAGACTGGCAAGCAGAGAGGGCCCGCGTGATGTAGGGTTGAGGGGGAGAGAGTGGATGGCAAGTGAACAAACTCCAGTGCCTCCACCAACACTTTCCCGGGACTGTTTGCCCCAGGCCCCATCACTCCTCACCAGAGCCTTGCTGCTTCTGTGACACAAGCCACTTCCGGGGACCCCCTTCATGCCAGCTTTCGCCCTGGAGTGAAGCAGTCAGAGCTGGAAGGCCCTGAAAGCATCCACTCCATCGTCCCAGGAGGGAGGCTGCCTGCATCCTGAGGGAAATGAGCCCACAAAGGAGAGGATTCAGAGCTCCTTCCTCCCGGCGTGCACGTGAGCGCGCCGTCGTTCCCGCTTCTCTCTTCTGCCGAGAGCACGCAGTTCCCAGAAATCTCCTCCACTCCTCTCCTCCTCTCTGGCAACGGCACTTACTATTAAGTGTTCCAACCATCTTTTTTCTTAATTAAACTTCTTTTTTTTTTTTTTTATCAGAGTCATATAGGCACATAGTTCAAAAATCAAATAGAACTAAAGACTTAGCATGGAACAGTCGTTCCTGCCATCCTGGAACCTCTCCTCACTCTGCCTGTGTTGAAACTCCTGTTTCCGGGTCCCCGTGCCTTCCTCTTACTTTGATGGAGTAAAACGGAAGCTCCTGCATTAGCTTCCTATGAAAAGATGTGTGGGAGGTCAATTCTAAAATTATTTTTATTCTACTCTCACACCTAATTGATAATCTCTTTGAGTGTATAACTGAATTTAAAATCGTTTCCCTACAGAATTTCGAGGACATTTTTTCCATTGACTTTTAGCATGGAAAGTTTTTATCGAGAAGTTTAGTAACATTCTGATTTCCATTTCTTTGCACACAAACAAGTTTTTTTCTCTGAAGCCTGGAGCTCTGAAAGTTTACGGTGATCACTCTTGATGTAGTTCATTTTTCATTCATTACACTGGGCACTCAGTAGATCCGTTCAGTCTGGAAATACCTATCCTTTTCTGGGACAGTTTCCTGTGTTGCATCTTTGATAATGTTCTCCCCATTATTGTCTTTATTCTCTCTCTCTTGACCTCCTGTTAGTCAGATATTGGACTTTTTGCTCTGATCTTTTAGTTCTCTTACCTTGTTTCTCCTATTGTCTCTTAACCTCCCTGTCCCACTTTCTAAAAGATTTTCTTTGAGCCAGGTGTGTTGACTCACACCTGTAGTCCCAGCTACTTGGGAAGCTGAGATGGGAGGACCCCTTGAGGCCAGGAGTTTGAAGCTGCAATGAGCTATGATCGCATTACTGCACTCCAGCCTGGGCAACAGAGCGAGACCCCATCTCTTAAAAAAAAAAAACAAAAAGATTTTCTTTGATTTCTTTGACTTTACCTTCAAAATGGTATCTTAAATAATTAATCTATGATACTTTATTTTTTAGGCTCTAAAATTTTTTTTTTATTTTTGGGGTCTCTTTATCTGGTTTTCTTATAATATTCTGCAAGATGCTTGAGTTGTTCAGGGGTAATACCATTGTAATATCTTTGAAGATAGGTTCTTTAGTTTTTTCTCTTTCCCTCATTATCTTTGCCTTTTCCAGGTGTGTGTCATTTATGTGTTGGTGTCTTTGATGTTTGGTTGGTCCGTCTCATGCCGGAGGTGCTCCAGGAGTGCTGGGTGTTCCCTAGCCATTCGTATTTAGAAGAGCCGCTCTTAGCAGGCTGACTGGAAGTCTGTGTGGGACTGACAACGAAAGGTGCATCTGCTCACCAGTCAGCCTTTTGTTTGAGGATTCCCAAAAGTGAGATCTGGAAGCCACTTCCCTGGGGCCGTTCCATTTCTCAAGGGAAGAACCCCGCCCAGTGATGTGCCTGGCCACAGGCATTCCGGGAGCCCTGGCTGAAGGCAGCCCGCAGTCACAAGGCGTCCAGCCCTGGACCTCGCTCCCACTCTCTGCTGAGCCTGGTGGCCCCGTGTCTAGAATCTCCCCTGTTCAGTTGCTCTGAGGCAGCAGAGACGACCTGCAGGTCCAACTGCCATGCAGTGAGACCTTCAGCTGTCCCACTATGTTCAGTCCTCACCCCACCTACGGCTTGTACAGCGCTAGGTCGGTCCAGGTGCACACCTTCTCAGCTCCTTTCTTGTCGGTTAACACTTCTCCAGCCACATTCTGTCTCCTGAAAATGTTAAACTATCTTATTCATGCTTACTATCTTATTCATGCATCAGTTAGGATGCTTCAGGTGTAAGTAGCAGAAAACACAGACTACCATACACTTAAAAAAATTAAGAAATTTCTTATTGCATGTGACGTGAAGTCCCCAAAGATCGGGGATTGACCCCTCTTCTCTGCCCTTCTTTCATTCCACCATCTTCGGGCTTTTGGCTTCATCCTCAAAGTCCTGTAGCAATTCCAGGCACTTCCATATATAATGAAGTCTGAATGAAGTTGGGGGTCCACCTTTCCCCTGTGCCCCTCTCTTTTTTTTTCTTAGTAGACTTTATGTTTTAGAGCAGTTTTAGGTTCACAGCAAAACTGAGCAGAAGGTACACAGATATCCCACACACGTCCAGCCCCCACGCAGTCATGGCCTCCCCCACCGTCAACACCCCCCACAGGAGCCTCATGTCTCTTTTTTAAAGTGAGAAAAATCTTCCCGCAAGCCCCTCACCCCTAAAAAATTTTTTCTTTTATTTCTCATGCCCTTTTCTAAACCAGTCATTAGCAAGCAAGATGAAAGAAGATTCCTTACTAAGAATTTGGGTAGTAGAAAAAAATTAAAAGCAAAAAATTATAATAAAAAAAAAATGAACAAAGTTTCCTATTATTGGTTTAAGGGTAAAGGACGTTGGGAAGTCCTCTCCGTAATTATTGCAATGTCTCCATTGATCTCTTTGTTCCTTAGAGCTGACACCTGTTTTCATCCCTTCACTGTCATTTTAGTAGGGTTTGGGAAGGGAGAAAAGGTAAATGTGTGTGATCCGTGTGCCCTGTTTAACAGGATGTTTTTCACACGCCCGTGTTCACTGCAGCATTATTCGCTATAGCCCAGATATGGAAACAACCTAAGGGTTGGTTGAGGAATGAATGGATAAGAAAACGTGGTCTATATACACAGCAGAACGTTACTCAACCATAAAAATGAAGGAAGATCCTGTGTTTTCCATAGGTGAACCTTGAGAGACTTATGCTAAGTGAAATAAGTCAGACAAAGAAAGGCAAATACTGTATGACTATATGTACAGTCTAAGAAAGTCAAACTCACAGAAACAGAGAGTAGAATGCTGGTTGCCAGAAGCTGAGGGGTGGGGGAAATGGGGAGATGTTGGACAATTTTCAGTTATAGAATGAATAAGTTCTAGGGATCTACTATACAGCATGGTGACTGCAGTTAATAATACTGTATTGTATACTTGAAATTTGCTAAGAAAGTAGTTCGTAAGTATTCTCACAACAAAAAATGACCAGGTGTGGTGGTTCACACCTATAATCCCAGCACTTTGGGGGATCCAAACAAAAAGGTAACTATGTGAGGTTATGGGTATGTTAACTAACTCGATTCCAGTAATTATTTCACAATACATACATATACATATATCAAATCATCACTTGTACACCTTAAATATATGCAATTTTATTTATATATATTATGGAGTGTAATATACCTCAATAACAGTAAAAAAGTATAATAATAATGTGATAACTATAACAATAATAAGAAAGAATAATAAGCCTCAATAAAGCCAGAAAAAATTAAAATATAAAAAAACCCAAAAAATACCCAGGAAGTTCTTTAGCAACTTTCTTACATATACCTATACTACTAACTCTTTTTTCTTTTGTTTTTGTTTTTTTTTTTACTTTTGTTATGAAATTTTTCCCATGTACAGAAAAGTAGAGAGAATAGTATATTAAACATCCATATACCTAGTTTAACAGTTGTTACCTTAATATTTTATAATTACATTTGCTTCAGCTTTGCGTGGTGACGGTATTGTAGCCAATGAGGTTTATCCGAGGCGCAATTATTGCTAATTGAAAACTTTTCCCAATATAATTACATGTGCTTCATCTATGTTTTTTGACGATGTATTTTGAAGTAAATTGCAGATACCATGGCATTTCACCTCTAAAGACTTCTAAATGCATCTTTAAAAAGTAAAGATCATTTCCTATATAGCCATGATACTGTTTTCACACTCAACAAAATCCAGCTCTCTTTCATCTCCCACAGGAGAGGGAGGTCCCATTATGATGGAGAGAGCTTCAAATAGAGCCTATTTGAAAGTTTGGAAACAAATGTTCATCAATAGAAGATTAGTTAAGTAAATATATATAACCATATTATGGATTACTGGGGAATATTAAAAATGATGATATAGTTCTATACATGGAAAGATTTCTAAAACATCACCAGCTCTTTTTAAAAAGCATGTCTCAAAATAGTATGTACAGTGTGATCCAGTTCTTGCTTAAAAATGCATATGCATGTGTATGCACAGTAAAGAAGTCTGGAAGGATGTAAATCAAAATGCTCACAGCAGTTGATCTTGGGCGGCAGGATTATGGGTACTGTTTTCTCCTGTGTGTGTTTCAGTATCACTTAAATGGTTTTATTATGTGTGTCTTCACCTGTTAGCAGACATTCGTGTTGTTGCCCCTTCCTGCTATAGACGAGTTGGTATTGAAGAATGCCTAGGGATATGTGTTCTTTGGACTATTGACTTTTAACACACAGAATCAATGGCACCTTTGTTTTTACACGTATGAGAAAGAGATAGTCATTAATAAATTGTCATCCTAACAGAATTCTTACAATGATACTAAAAAACTACCTATGCCCTTACTTTGTTTTATTTCGTTTTTGTTATATAATCTATGTAACATAAAATTTACTATTTTAACCATTTTTAAGTGCACAGTTTCGTGACAGTAAATGCATTTACAATGTTGCGCACATCACCACCATCCATCTCCCAAATTCTTCCATCATTTCCATTTGAAACTGCCCCCAGTAAACACGAACTCCCCATCCCTCCCTCTCTCCTGCTCCTGATAACCACTGTTCTAATTTCTCCTATAACTATAATCA
Source organism: Mirza zaza (assembly GCA_008750895.1). Lineage (NCBI taxonomy): Eukaryota > Metazoa > Chordata > Mammalia > Primates > Cheirogaleidae > Mirza > Mirza zaza. Next base: position 85,098 of record VSMD01035612.1, read on the forward strand.
TCCAGTATTCATCCCTTGTGTCTAGCTTATTTCATCCAGCATGATGCCTTTAAGGGTCACGCATGTTGTAGCATGTATCTGAATTTCACTCCTTGTTAAGACTTGAATAATATCCTATTGTATGGACATACCACATTTTGTTTATCCCTTCATCTGTTGATGGACATTTGAGTTGTTTCCACCTTCATGGTTTTATTTTTAAGTGACTGTTTTTGGAATCTGGTATGAATTCAGGTCTTTGAGAACTAAAAAGATTTTAAAGCACGAGAGAATCCAGGGTGAAAATGAGAGAGAAGGGTGACAAATCAACTGTGCTGCTTCATGTGACCTGAAGGAGCAGCCTTCAAAGCAGAAAACAGCAAAACAATTTATTTTTTTAAAGTCGTGATTATTATTCCCCAAAACTTCTTTTTGTCTTTATATTTGCCACCTCTCCTTAGTTGATCACCTGATGAAATAGAAAAATGGTATAAACTAGTAACAATTAACTGTAACTAGACCTCTTCTAACTCTTCTACTAATGTGAATGTGTTTGCTTTTGCTTTTGCCTTGTCGTGTTTTGCTTTTTACTGCTTAGGAAGCATGTAGTGTTACCTCTTATTGTGACATTGCTTTTTTGTAAGGTTAGCCATAATTGAGATGACATCTATTGCACATACACACATGAAATTCATTCATTCCTTCATTGAAAAAAATCTCTTCCACACCTACTATAAGCCAACCATGCCCTGTAGTGGGTAAAGTGGCTTGCCAAAACTGAATTGAGCACTCATCCTCAGAAGATACAATTAAACTATACATGGGTTGATATTAAGAAACAGGCACAGGCTGGGTTCAGTGGCTCATGCCTGTAATCCCAGCACTTTGGGAGGCCAAGGTGGGAGGATCATTTGAGGCCAGGAGTTCAAGACCAGCCTGAGCAACACAGTGAGATTCCACCTCAACTAAAAAAAAAAAAAAATTTAAACAGGTATGTTGGTACATGCCTGTAATCCCAGCTACTCAGGAGGCTGAGGCAGGAGGATCCCCTAAGCCTAGGAGTTCAAGGTCACAGTGAGCTGTGGGCATGCCATTGCACTTCAGCCTGGGCAACAAGGCAAGACCAACACTGTGTCCTAAAAAAAAGAAAAGAAAAAAAGAAAAAGAGAAACAGGTATGGCTATCGGTAAGGGAATTATTTTGTCCTGGCCTATCACCAGGACAAAACCTTTCTTAATGCCAGTATGGTAACAATTTCATAAAGTCATAGTTTAATAGCAAAGAACATGTCCAGAGGACTGTGATTCTTCATCACTGATACTTTGGTGACTGCTCTGATCTTGGTTGGTCTTCCTGTCGGGTTCCACTTTCAAAGGGAAGCAACCTCATGGCAAGTGCAAATGACTTACATGCAAATGGGCGAACAGTTGTAACAGAATTCACAGAAAATTAGTTTTGGGTTAAATTAACTCTCTGTCACATTCCTGTATTTGACATTCCACTGCCACGGTTGGGCTTTTCCCTCATTCCTGTCACCTGCCCGAGACAGCCAGCAGGGCAGAACCTAACTTGACCCAGTCCCTGCAGAGAGCTGGTCACTGCTCACCTTTCAGCCTTAATTCTTTCCCTTGCGCACAATTGCCATCGACCTGCGCTCCCTGACATATTGGCAAGGCTAATTGGGCTGTTTTCCGAGTACCATTAACCTGGGTGCATCTTGTTACCTCTGAAAAGTTTACTCTGTTTGTTCCCCCGTCTTGCTCGTAGACCGTCATCTGCAAACAGCATAAGCAGCAGCACGTCTTCAAATCACAGCGGCTACACTCCCGAGCCCCCTCTGCCCCCAGCTGGAGCTGACCTCGCCAGCCGACTGTCCAGTGATGAAGGGGAGATGGACGGAGCCGACGAATCCGAGAAGCTGGACTGTCAGTTCTCCACGCACCACCCCAGGCCTCTTGCGGTAAGCCCCCTGCCCCTGCCGCGCAGTTCCCCCGTGCCTTGCAGGCACTTGGGTGATCACACCAGAGGCGCACACTCCCAAGGAAAGGCCACCAGCGCAGCGTTTTGGGGAAAAGGCTTACCCCGAAGTTGAACAATTGCCTTAGAAATACCCTTGAACGTCACAAAAGGAAAGGGAAGGGCTCCTGGCTGGTAAGAACCCTGAGTATTTGTGCCCCACGTTGAAACAAGGATGCTTGAGAAACAGTGTTTCTCTAAGTGTACTTGGGAGCTGACCTTCTGGCCTTGGCCGTCTGAAATGGAGCCTCCTCCGAAGTCTGAGTTAGCCTGGTTGGTCTCCTGCTCTGGAGACTGACTGTCGCAGCAGTGTATCAGGTGCCCAGCCCTCGCTGGTGTTCTCCCTGCTGGTCCTGTGTAGTATTGTTATTAGCACGTGTGGCTGTGTGGCACCAGAACTGAGTGACAGCGTGTGTGTGTGTGTGTGTGTTGAGGGAAAGAAGAAGCATTTCAGGTTAGTGTGATTGGTGATTAACAAAAAGGGCACTTTCTTCCCAGTTCCGTGAATGAGTCCGCTTGAACATTTGAGATGGTCATTGAAATTGAGGTGGGAAATTGGAGGCATCCGCGAGAGGCTTGTGTATGTTTGCCATGTGAGCGCTTGAGAAGGGAGTGGCTGGTGCTGCCATCACAGAGCCGAATGCGGGGGGCCTGGAACACGGGACCGCACAGTGGTTTACTCCAGTGCCAGCCTGAGCCCTGCAGGATCAGCTGTGACTATCTCTAGATCTCAGGGACCGTGTGAGTAAAATCAGTCCTGCATCAGGATTGCATGAGACCCTCTTCCCTTCTGTCTGTGTGATGAATGAAGGCCACATGTACTTCCTGTTTCTGGGGATGATGTTACAACAGCCTGAGACTTTGCCTGTTGGCTAGTACAGAAATAGTCGGGGGTGCTCAGAAATGCCTTTGACTGCCAGGAGTAGGAAACTCAGCTCACATGGCAAAAGCACTAATGTCGCTCCGTCATCTCACAAGCAGTTAGTTTAGAGGTAGATGTTTCCAGGCTTTGTCCAGCTTCTGCACAACATCGTGGAGCTGAGGGGCAATCTCTGCAACTCTCTTCACCGTTCATGCCTGGTTCCAACACATCTGCCACAGCTCCGATTTCACATGCTCACCCAGGGGCATTTCTACACAGGACGCAAAGGGACAGAGAGAGAAGGGGTCTTCAGATGCTGTCCTACGTTAGGAAAGTAAATCTTCCTGTGAAACCCCAGCAGACTCCTCCTTATATCCACCAGAGACGGGTCACATGCCCACCTTCAGATCAATCGATGGCAGAGAAGGAAGGAACTGCAGAGACACAGGATGAAACCAGGTTCTGGGAGGAGACCCACCTTCCCTGTTTACTGTTCCATGTCAGATAGCAGGACAAAAGTGTGGTTCTGTGAGCAAGGAAAAGACAGAAGAGGTGGGAGTGGATGGCTGTAGGCAACCAAGAGGACCACAGCGACCAGCAGTGAGGATCTGCAGCTCTACTGAGAACATCATATGCCAGCTGGGAACGGGAGCCTCCCGGGGCTACCTCGCCTTGCATCTATAGGGAATTAGATAATACATAGGGAGCAAAGACAAAACAGTGTCTCCAGCTCCTGAGTCTGAAAGATACAAGGCTTTACCGGAAGGCCAGGCTCTGGAGTACATCAAGACATTTGTCCAAGTGACAAGCTGCCAGACTACAGAGGATTAGCTGAACTCAGGACATGGCGCATCTGTGGGCCCTCGGTGGTTTGCTGATTTCAATGGAAAGGCCATGGATTTGTTTCTTTGCTGACCTTTCTCTGAAATCATTTTTGGTAATGCATGCTTGCTCGGTGCTGTCTGTAGCAATTGGGATGAGGGAAGAAGTGATGACCAGGCCTGGAACAGCTCCCACATGCTGCTGGGGACCAGCTTCCGTATCCGAGAATTCCCTTTGTGTGTGTTTTTTGCTTGGTCAGTAAGCATGTAATATGAAGGTGCAGAAAAGTGGTTTTCATCAGCGCTACCGGATTTGATGGGTTGGCAAGATTTTAATGCAAAACCCCCAAAACACAAGCAGAAACAGAACAAAGGGAAGGTCTTATATTTCTTCCTGAGAACTGTTCCGAAGGCTGGTTCCAGGACGGGTTTGTGGAATGAGTGCCAATCCAACCCTGTGTCTGGGATGGAGGCCAGGGAGCTGCTAGGAGGCCTGGAGGAAGGGGGAAAAGCTGCTTTTGAGTTATAGAGTCATTTGCAGACTCGCCTGAGCTCTAGACCAGCCAAATGTCACCTTGTCAGAGGCCACTTGCATTTCTGTCTCCTGGCTTTCCGGTTGTCCTAACATCATAATCAAATGGTGTTTACTGAATATCTGAATGCCCATATTTCAGCCATATTTTATATATATATATACATAATTTTTTTTTTTTAGACAGAGTCTCACTCTGTTGCCCAGGCTAGAGTGCAATAGCATCATCATAGCTCACTACAAAGCTCAAACTCCTGGGCTCAAGTGATCATCTGACTAATTTTTTTATTTTTTGTAGACACAGAGTCTTGCTGTATTGCTCAGGCTGGTCTCAAACTCCTGGCCACAAGTGATCTCCCACCTTGGCCTCCCAAAGTGTGGGATTATAGGCAGGAGCCACCTCGCCCAGCTCAGGCCATATATTTTAAATGCGATGGTATGTTTTAAACATTTTGTAGGACCTTGTCTCCCCAATCCATTCATTAGCCCAAATCCCTACTATCTTCATACTAAGGAGGAGGAAGAGAATGGAATGCCCTGTCTACACATTGGTAGTTGAGTCAGGTACATAGGCATTACATATATATATATATTCAACATAAAACAGCCATGTAGTGGGTCCAAGGCGATATGTAATAAAGTATGCAATAGGTGTGCCATGGGGGTTCACAGTGGGAAGGTTAATCAGATGAAGGCCACTGGAAATTAGCATCTTGATTACGGCACTGAGAGGGGAAGATTTGGATTGACAAAGAGAAGACAGAAGGAGAGAGCAGGCAGTGGGAACAGCATGAGCAGAAGCTTGACGGCCTACAAGGGCTGGGGGAGGCAGAGGTGAGGTCAGGACTGGGAAAGGAAGGCTTTTAGCCTGGCTGGAAGCAAAGCGGCTCTGTTGACATTGGATAGGAAAGGCGTGACCCGGGACACCAGAACCAGCAGTTTCCATGACTGCGATGAGAAGCAGGGCGCCACTGGTTCCCTGAGAAGGTGGACAATGTGATGAACAGATGGTGCTGAGAAATCACCCTGGCTGCTGGCGGTTGCACTGTTTGTTTCCTAACCTGAAATACTGGCTCAATCCCTGGAGTGGAGAATGTAGCCCCCTCAGCACCACAGAAAATTGAATGTAGCTATGGTTGAGTTATAATGTGAGGTTGTGCAGAAAATCTAGAGCTCAAACTACAGCACCACAGAAATATTTTTGGCTTCAGTACTATTTGCTTCTTTATTTCGAGTAAAATGGTGCCCCTGTGTGTTTTTATGCAAATGTTATTTTTCTCCATATAGTTTATATTAGCTTATTAACCTGTAATCAAAATTAAAATTTTTTTTCCTCACAGTTTTGCTCGTTCGGCAGCCGCCTCATGGGACGCGGGTACTATGTGTTTGATAGAAGATGGGATCGTTTTCGATTCGCGCTAAACTCCATGGTAGAAAAACACTTGAATTCACAGATGTGGAAGTAAGTGAGCAGTTTTTGTGCAGTATAAGATTAGAGCTGCCCCACGATGATCTGAGCCCTAATTTCCCAAGTACATGTCAGTGGTTGGCTTTTCAAAGAACAAAATGATTCCAAAATCGGGATTCTTGGTTAATTCTTAAATGTCGGGTCTTAATGGTTTGCCCAGTTTTTTAGAAACACGTATGATGTGTTGTATGCTTTGCTTTGGAGATCATTTTTGTGTTGGTTATATTCCAAACAAAATGAAAAGGATATTAGATGAGATCTTATTTATTTAACAGTGTTAAAGGGCCTTTTTATTATTACTACTAAGAGCATCTAAGGATATTAAGAATATGTTTCTGCTTGCAATGTTAATGCTACAGTATCAGTACTCAAGGTTTCATACTGGTTATGGTTTCATACAATTTCTAGTTGTTTGCTGTCCTGTGAAAACATACGAACAGTTGCCAACAGGGCAGATAAGCAATGCTGCGAAGTTGGTTAAGTTTGTCTTTGGCCCTTCCCAGCTCCCTAGGATGCCCTCCTCACCTTTACTTGTACTTCTTTCTCCCCTAAACTCAACTTATGTCCCATTTCCCTCGGGTCCCTTTATTCTCCAACACTTCCCAATGTATTTACATAGCAATGGGGGATTCATGAAAAGGGAAGAGACTTGATTTGGTAGAATGCTATTGGGAAGGCAGGACAGCCCTAGACTCTCTCAAACCACAGCACACAGGCACTGCCACATTGGCCACTTGATAACGTAAGGCCAGCCCACGGGGTATACCCATCCCCGCTCCTACACAGGTGAGCTTTCCAGATATCACAGTCCATTCCAGTCATGGCTCACATAGGCCTGGGCGCAGAGTGTCCAGGATGGCCAACAGCTGAGAACCCCACTCTTTCCCCGGAGGCCCAGGAGAGGCAAACAAGGCATTCCTAAGAAATGAGAGGGGAACAGAATTCAAATCTCACCCCACTCCCAGATGCTATGACACCTCAGCCCCTTTTCTAAAAACCTAAAGAGCTTCCAGACCTAAGCTTCTAGGAGAAGTGAGCCCCATTTGTGTCTGCACTGAGCTGTCAGGGTGGACTTAGGACTAAATGTTGACATTTAATACAGATAGGAAAGGGCCACAAGAGAAGCTTATCGTTTCTTCCCATTTGAGCGACTGCCCGGTGTGTCTAAAGGGCACCGTTGGTATCTACTTGTGCCCATTCCAAACAGCAACAGGTCGGCGCTGCATGTGGGGTTACCGTGGTCTGTTATTTGGTGATTGATCCTTCTGCGCTTGTTCCCCAAGATGGCAGCCAGCCCTGGCGATTCCCGCAGCCCTCTGCTCTCCTGTTGTTTGCAAATGTAAATCCCGGACACGCGGAAGGAATGTGTTGATCTGTATTGCATTCCCTGGTGTCCTGTCCGCTCAAGCTCCATGTTCCTTTCCTCCTCAGGCACAGAAGCCCGAGCCACAGGGCATCAGGTCCCTCCCCCCTGTTCAGGACTTGCCTAACCAATCTGCTGTCACTGAGCAACATTGGGGCTGCCTGGGTGTCAACTCTGGAGAGCGTAGCACCCCGCTGCCCTCTCAACCTCGCTGCCCAAACCCCAGGCCCCGACGGGCCCGAACCTGGAGGGATGGCAGCCGATGGGGGCGTGGAAGACATTAGGAAGAAAAGGAACGGCCAAGACTCTTTTTTCTTTAACAAGCATTTAACTCTGCATCAGGAGACGCCAACACAGTATTCTCTTTCAGCCAGGTCAGCATCTGGTCCTCCATGCCACCTGGCAGGGGAGGATGGGCACTGTCAGTAATTGATTCGCATCTATGGGCTTGTGTATGGGACTTCCCTAGGCCAGGGTGCAAAGCTTAAGCTGGGGCACAGCCCAGCGAAGCTGAAATCCACCGCCATTCAGCACCTAGAAAGACACATCCGGCCTGGGGGGAGGGGCTCCCCGGGACAGGGAGCAGCCACATGCCCTTCCCCTGTCCCCGCTCCCCTCCCGCTGCCCCCACAGTGCCCTCAGGATCAGTGGGGAGGGGAAGGAAAGGGACAGAAAGTATGCCAACGCCAGGTAAGATTTAGGACGTTAACTCTGCTGGTCAGCACAAGCTGAAGCATGAATTTATACTGTTTAATGGGAAAGTTATAAATTGGGACATTAAAAGTGGATCCCATTCAAAGTCATCGATCAGGATCCTCTCTAAATGAGCCATCTGGTATTTGTAAATAACTCTGTGTTACAAGTAACTGCCAAACCTCTGCCCCCATGTATTTCTATCCACACGTCAGCTGGTAAGGAGACTTGAGGCGAGGGAAGACTGAGTGGGATGCCTGTAGTACTGCAGCAAGGCGACAGAGACAGCAGGAAAGTTTGCTGACGCCTCACACGCTAAGAAATGTTCCCCAGCCCTGTGAGGAAGGGGTCGTGCAGTGCCAGACAGTTCTAAGGATGTGTAGGCCTCTCCAGTCTGGTGCCATGGGAGTCCCTGCCCAGCATGCAGAGTCCCCGACAGTGCGGTTATGTTGCTGCTGAGATTCACCTGCTCGCCCATCCACCTGCCCATCCATCCATCCATCCATCCACTCATTCATTCATTGCAACAAGTGTTTATGGAGCAGCCTGTTTAGTGCTGACAGGGTCTTTGCCCTTCTTTAGGCCTGAGAGAAAGTAAATTCACAGGCACCGTCATGGCTGCCGGGGTTCGGCAACATTTGTCTCTTATATTTGATCTCCTCCGTCTGACATCTTCAAGGACGCTGTGCTTCTGTATTCAAGGATTCCTCTGGATTCCACCCGAAAGATGGAAGCCACAGGCTCCACTGAAGTGCAGGCCAAAAAATAAATAGAATCTTCAGGGAGAGGAAGGCTAGGAGAGGCATTTGCTTCTCGGCGGGGCCTCTTTGCAGAGTTCCCTGGCACCTGGTCCCGACGCTACAGCCGGACGGTGGCCTCCAGAAGGGAGGAGGGACGCGGTGAGGCCCGCTGGGGCACAGGCCTCACATGCGGCTTTCAGAAAAGGAATGCTAGTTCCTAATTGCTGGTGAGCCCCAGCTACTCTGAAAATGATTTCCCTGGGAAATGGGGGGTGGCAGCAGGGGACAGTGAGAAATAGGAATGAACCAGCCTGAAATCATCCCCTCGGCTCCTGAGGTCAGCATCCTGTCCTGCAAAATCAGGAACAAACAGTGACCCCACAGCCGCTGTGCCTCCGCCCAGTCCCCAGAGTAGCAGCAGCGTTGACCCAGGCTGTAGATTGGATGTGGGAGCCATTTCTAGGACAAAAGACTGAGCTTGCAGGGAGGCTCCAAGAGTGACCCACTGCCTGGTGCTGGCCTTTGCCCCGGGGAGTTCACTCTGGAGCACCCCCCAAGCTCCAAGAAGACCAAAGATGAAAACAGTGTGTTTCCCCTCTCCCCGTCCATATGTTCCCCTCCTCCCCAGATCCTGCATTTATCTTCAGAACAAACTAGAAATTCCTTGGTCTCCTTCTCTAGACACATGAGCCCCCCCCCCCCCGACTCTCACCTTTTCCAAACAAACACAGGGACAGGAAGACCTGCTAAAGGGCAGCCACACCCCCATATAGCTCCTCTTGACCAAGGGCTATGGTAGAGTGGGGTGAATAGGAAAAAAAAGTCAGTTCTGGGTACAGTCAACTTGACATCGTCTCCATTTCTTGAGCCCCTGCCTCTGCCAGGACCCAGCAGCTACAAGCCGGCAGGGAGCGGGGCTCTGCAGAGTACGCCAGAGCTGCAGACAGCACATGCAGGAGGATGCAGACTGCCTCCAGCTCAGGGCAGGGGGCACACAGGGGACAGACAAGGGCCTGGGACGCCCTGAGAGTCTGTGGGCAGAGGTTGCAGTGGGTGGAGGGGGACACTCCAGCCCATATGCCCAGGTAGCAAAGCCCTTTCCACACATTTCTTACTTCAAATCAGGACCTACAGCCGGGCGCGGTGGCTCAAGCCTGTAATCCTAGCTCTCTGGGAGGCCGAGGTGGGCGGATCGTTTGAGCTCAGGAGTTCGAGACCAGCCTGAGCAAGAGCGAGACCCCATCTCTATTATAAATAGAAAAAAATTAATTGACCAACTAAAATGTATATAGAAAAAATTAGCCGGGCATGGTGGCACATGCCTGTAGTCCCAGCTACTTGGGAGGCTGAGGCAGGAGGATCGCCTGAGCCCAGGAGATTGAGGTTGCTGTGAGCTAGGCTGACGCCACGGCACTCACTCTGGCCTGGGCAATAAAGTGAAACTCTGTCTCAAAAAAAAAAATAAAATAAAAAAAAAAAAATCAGGACCTACATGTGAAATGACCACTTCTCATTAAAAACCACCTTCATTGCTGCCACAAAAAAAAAAAAAGAGAGAGAGAGAGAGAATTGAGAGGGGAGAATACTGCTGGGGAAATTTATATTATAAAATAACATTTGCCTTTTACTCATGAACCCAAATCAGCCACTGTCCAGTAGCCAAGCATGGAGAGAGCATCTGAGGACCTGGGAGTGATTCCATTTAGGCGCTGGCTGTTGCAATGGGGGCACCATGAGCAAGGGCCATCCTTCAGATCGCACCATCCTTCAAGGCTTCATTCTCCATAGTCTGGTTCCGCCAGGGTGTCCTGTGTGGCCCTGACGCGCAAACGTCATCGAGCCGCCCGAGCAATGCCGACCCGACGTCTCACTGTTTCTCTTTCACTCTTCTCTCATGTTTAGGAAGATCCCTCCTGCGGCAGATAGCCCCCTGCCCTCGCCGGCAGCCCACATCACCACCCCTGTTCCAGCATCCGTTTTGCAGCCTTTCAGCAACCCCAGTGCTGTGTATCTTCCTTCAGCTCCCATCAGCTCGAGACTCACCTCTTCTTACATAATGACATCAGCCATGCTCTCAAACGCAGCTTTTGTGGCATCGCCGGACCCGAGCGCCCTCATGCCCCACACCACAGCTTTCCCTCATGTGGCCGCAACCCTCAGCATCATGGACTCAACCTTCAAGGCCCCATCCGCCGTGTCCCCGATACCAGCCGTCATCCCTTCCCCATCCCACAAGCCATCCAAAACCAAAACCAGCAAATCCTCAAAAGTCAAAGACCTGTCTGCCCGTAGCGACGAGTCTCCAAGTAACAAAAAGAGGAAGCCGCAGTCTTCGACTTCCTCCTCCTCCTCTTCCTCCTTGTCCTTGCAGACACCCCTCTCGTCTCCACTGTCAGGGCCCCACAAAAAGAACTGTGTTTTGAACGCCAGTTCTGCTTTGAACTCCTATCAGGCGGCCCTCCCCTATAACAGTCTGTCTGTGCACAACTCAAACAACGGGCTGAGCCCGCTCAGTGCCAAACTGGAGCCCTCAGGACGGACCTCGCTGCCCGGCAGCCCCGCGGACATAGTGAGGCAGGTGGGCGCGGTGGGGGGCAGCAGCGACTCCTGTGCCCTCTCTGTGCCCGCCCTTGCGCTCCACGCGGGGGACCTCTCTCTGGCCTCACACAATGCCGTGTCTTCTCTGCCCCTCTCTTTTGACAAATCAGAAGGAAAAAAGCGTAAGAACTCGAGTTCTAGTAGCAAAGCCTGTAAAATCACTAAAATGCCTGGTATGAATAGCGTTCACAAAAAGAACCCGCCCAGCCTTCTTGCACCGGTGCCCGAGCCCGTTAACAGCACCTCCTCTCGGCAGGTAAGGGACCTCCTGGCGCTGCCATCACCAGCTCTGGGGGGCAGGGGGAGCTGGGCAGCGCCCCTGCTTAGCCAGGTGGCTCAGACAGGTGACACAAGCGGGACTCCTTTTCTCGCCTTCCCCGAAGGCAGCTTTCACCCTCTGCTCTGAAAGCAGTTTACTTAACAAGTACTTGCTACGACTCTCACTTCGTGCTGGGCACTGTTCTAAGCACTTTACAAATATTACCTCATTTCGTCCTCACGACACCCCCGTGTAGTTGGTGCAATTGTCATCACCACTTTACTGATGAGTGAACTGAGGCACAGAGAGATTCTGAGTTCCCCACTCCACGTCTATTTTATATTTCGAGGTTCTCAGGACAATGTCATTAAAGAGTTCTGTTGCTGAGACGTTGGATGTGATCTCTGGGAATCCCCTTAGGAGGAGCCTGAGGCCCAGGCAGGTTAAATGATGATGACCTGGGTCCCCCCTGGGGAGTGGTAGCCTGTGTGTGTCCTGGCTCCCGGGTGACTGTCCCTCTCCCTTTACCAGGCTGCCTCAGCCCCCACCTCCTCCTAACATAACTCCTTCCTTCCTAAAGGTGCACCTCCCACCAACTGGCAAAGAAGTGTGCGGTGCCATTGTGCAAACAGGAGGGTGTGTGGTGGGAAGCTGAGAAAACGTAGTGCAGTCTGAGAAGACACATGTCTCCTTCCCTCGAGCTCTGCTCTCCTCCCCGGGTCTAGTCTTCCTCCTCAGGCTGGGGGAGCTACTCAGGAGAGCCCACCGCCACCCCGCCCCAGACTCTTGGACATAGACAGGGGGCAGAGGCAGGGAGGGGCCCGGCCTGGGCTTCTCTGCAGAGCCGAGCGCAGCGGGGGGCGCTGGCCTGCGCGGCAGCCTGTATCTGTATCTGTGGGGACAGTGTGTGCAGAGACTGCAGCGGCAGCCGCGGCATTAAGTGGGCCAAACCCCAAGCCCAGCCGCGTCCAGGGAGGAGGACTTTGGAGAGATGGGAGGCAGTTGTTAAAAAGATGTCTTAATGTTTTGTGTCACCGTTTATGAGACTTGTTATAACCTCACGAAGAGCACATCCTGAGGGGGACTCACAAATCACAAGCACACACATGAGAAACAGCAAGTTTGGAACCCAAGGGCCAGACAAGCTGCAACCTGCGGCCAAGGTGAGAGGAGGGAGACGCAGGTCCTCTGGCTAGAGCCTGGGGCGCCACCTGGCTCCCAACGTCCAGGGGCCTGGGGGCGGGGGGCCAGCGCCCACAGGGCTCTACCTGGAGACGAAACTGCTGGTCAGTGCCACCTCCAGGTCTCAGAGTGGAGGGCAGAGCCAGGGCGTCTCAACCTTGAATATGCACATACGTCCCCTGGGCGTCCAGTGAAAATGCAGGCTCTGAGCCAGCAGGCCTGGGTGGGGCCAGGAGTCTGCCTTTCTAGCAGCCTCCCAGGCGGTGCCGAGGCTCTAGTCTGCAGGCCACCCCTTGGGCAGCAAGGCTACATGGCACCTCCCCATTTTAGGTAAAGTTCCAGCAGCTAACACTTCTGTGATAGGCTCTGTGCCAAGCACTCATTTTACAGTTAACTGCTATTACTCCCATTCTACAGAGGAGTAAACCAAGGCGCAGGGAGGTTAAGCAAGGTACCCAAAGTAAGTATTAATAACTACACAGCAAGTAAATAGCAGGGCTGGGATTTGCACCCAGGCGTTTTGGTTCTGGAGTCCGGGCTCCATGCTGTCAGTGTGCTGAGTCAGTACCGCTGTGTTGACCCTTTGGTCTGCAGGACCACAGAAGTGCTTGGCAAACACGGTGAATCAGCCCCAGCTGTCGGTGGAAAGAGCAGACGAGCGCTCAGGAAGGCGAGGAATCAAATAACCTGGTGCATTTAATGGCTGCCTCGGGTCCAGTCAGCACTGGTTCTCTAATGCAGGGGATACCTTGGTGCTTGTCACCAGGCCATTAAGAAAAGGTTCTCTCCAGGGCCACCACCAGTGATGTCCAAGTCTCGGGGAAAGGCAAAGGCCCTTGGGATTGGGAGAGGCAAAGCACGAGCTTGAGAAATCCAAGATAAACCTGTGCCTTGGGGACCACTTTGGAGTCTATTTAATTGTAACTGATAGGTACAAGGACAGAAGTTGCCACGGAAGTATTAAAATGAACAGAAAGCAAGACTGTGAATGTCTGGCAAATGTCTGTATGCAAAGGCCAGTTCATGTGTTTATAGGGTGAAGGCCAGAGCTGCCTTTGTAAACAAGACAGGGACACAGGGGGTAGTACCTGGAGTCAGCTCCCCTGGGGACCCAGCCACCACAACCCAAGGAAGGGGAAGAGCACGGCGGCCACGCCCAATGCCCCAGCTCAGGCCTCCCCTCCAATTACAGCGCCATCGTGCTATTTTTCTGAAGAACAGCACGCTGTGTCTCCTGGCCAGGAAAACTGACCCAGCAAAAGACCCAGGCGTTTTATCTGCAGCTGGTCTAAGGGAGCCGGGGCTAGCAACAAGATGGGTCTGGGACCAAGGGTCAGAGGTGGAAAACCCGGGCCTCTGCTGAGTGATGTGCTCCCAGAGGGGCTGGGATTCTAACCAGATGCCTTCATCCTCGTCCCTGAAACGCGCAGTCCGTCCACCCGGGGAGCGGAATCGAGAGCTCCCCCCATCCCACTGTTCCTCTGGGAAGGAGACGGGCATCGCTGAGGCACCCTCTGAAACATTCCCATTTTCAGTGCCACCCACGATAGAAACACCGGTTCCAAGGCGACATGCGGGAATGAGGCAATGCCGTGCTGCCCCCCTCCTTCCCCTGGCAACCTGTGGCGTTGGTGGGCCTTGCCCAGGCCGGCTCGTGGGTCTTAGTGGGGCTTCACTGGTGTCTTTCAGGTTGGGAAAAATAGCAGCCTAGCTTTGTCACAATCCAGTCCTTCAAGCATATCCAGCCCAGGACACAGCCGACCGGTAAGTTACTGGGGCACAAAAACACATACCCTCAGCGGCAGGGCGGAAGGAGTGTGGGCCTTGGGGTCACACCCTGGCTCGACTCCCATCTCCAGTGAAGAGCGTGCCAACTTGGCTTCCAAACCTCGGCCTCTAGTTACTAGCTGTGTGCCCTTCGGCAAGTGATTTCATTGCTCTGTGCTTCCATTTCCTCCATTTATAAAGTGAGGATCATGATGGCCCCTACCTCATATGGCTTTTGCAAGGACTATTTTATTCACTTAAAGCCTCTAGAAAATGCCTGGCACATTGCAAACGTGCAAAACAATAGCTAAAAGAGTGTTAATTATTATTACCAGCTGTATGATCTTAGGCAGATTTCTTCTCTAAGTCTCATTTTTCTCATCTGTTAAATGACAACATTGCTGCCTACCTCCTAAGGCTATCGTGATAATCCAATAAGATGCTTTTGGTGAAAGGCCCTTGGCATATGTCAGTCACTGCTTTCTCAAAAACCTCTGGTGAGCCGTTCAGGATTCAGGATTCACCATTCAGGATGCAGTTTCACGTTGGGAATATTCAAAGCAGACTTAGCAGTTTTATAAACTTGAGATGTGAGAGCAGTCAATGTGTACGCCCAGTGACAAGTGATTTTTCTCAATAGAACATGTGTGTGGTGGAGGGAGACCAGGGACAGTCAGAGGATGGGCTTGTGTTATGAATTGTTGGAAAATATATGTACATATTAATACGTAGCTGTGTAGTTGCCTGTCTTAGTGTGCCACGTTTTGCAGACACCAAGTAATGTGTTTGTGGTTTGCTTTTTGGGGTTTTCCCACAAATCTTGGGTAGAGTTTGGGTGAAGATTATGGGGAAACAGTTTTTGTACCCCCAGGTCAAGAAGGGTCTTCTCCACATTTTGAGACACTGTCGCCCTCTTTGTGCCTGCGCACCTGCAGCCATCCCGTGTGCCGGGTGGTGAGGGAGGCACATTTATGCCCAGGCAGTCGGCCTCTGGTTATGGGCTCACTTGCAGAGGTTGCTGAGTGTTCCCGGGAGACTGTACTTTCCTCCTTACCAAGCATGGTGTGCATGTGCCTGTAACTCCAGACACGCCTGCTGGGAACCCAAAATGCCACCAGTCAGCCTTAAAACACCTCTCCTGAAGAGGAGTCCCATGAATGTCCCTGGCACTTGTCCCTGTGTTTTCCTCTACAGCAAGGGTCTTTGTGAGTACTTTACATATGTGGAGTCCTTTCATCTGTCACGTCATTTGCTGTTACAGCTGCCCTTTACTGTATACAGGAGGTGGGATGTTGTCTTTTCTACTAGACATGAGAAAACTGGGGTCCGTCCTTGAATTCCTGTGTATAATCTCAAATATATGGTTTTGAAACCAGTTTTTCTTTTCTTTCCTAGAAGAACACAAACAGAATGGGCAGGATAAGGACTCTTCCATAACAAGACTATGAAGCCACTTCCAAACCAATTCCAGGCCACCTGACCCCACCCCAGGAGGCCGTGGGGAGGAGGAGGGAGGGGAGTGGGCCATGGGGGAGAGTCTATTTCCTCTGCCCTGCCTGTAGCTCTGGCCTTTCTTCCTCTTCTTCTGCTTTTTTTTTTTTTCAATTGACCAGTTTTTAGTTTTGAAGCAAAAAGGCAAAAGAACGTGAATTTGAGATTTACAGAAAACAACACCAGTGTTTTGTTTCCGTTGTCTTTCCTTTCATTTGCCACATTTATACATTCTTCCAAATTTGGGGCACTCCCCTAGCTCCTGATGCTGCTACTGCACCATCATCTTGCTCCAGCCATGCGAGCAGACATGGCAGAACACCAGTTCTGGGTTGGCACCGTCTGAAGCTCTTGAACTTTAGCACACGCAGAGCCCTTTTCCTTCCTTGTCCTCTCCACCTGCTCCCTCCTGTCCCTCCACCTGCCACTCACTGGGTCCCCAGTGGCCCTCGGAAAGAGCTGGCTCTTACGGGCTCCCCTCTGGACTGCGTGCAGGGGGAGGTAATTTTGCTGGGGAGAAGCTGAGAGCAGAGAGGCAAAGGGTGAGGGGTGGGGAGGAGCCCTCATCAGGTTTCTACAGCCCGCCATGGCTGGAGCCTAATGCTAGGGGCAAAATTGAGGACAGCTCCATTTAATGATGTGGCTCACCCACATCCACTGCCCAGCTGTGCAGCTCGAAAAGGAGACACCAGGTCGGGGACAGGGGCTGGACTGGGTGTGGGAGCGTGGCAGGAAGCGGAGCTGGGAGGTAGGGGACAATCCCTCAAGAGATGGTGGGAACCCAGTGACTATGGTGGTCTGAGCTTGTTGGGAATCTACAGAATCCCTTTCAGGGCACATGTGCAAGTGCCCAAAGCAGAGTGAGCCAGAAAGGGAGAAATCCCAGGAAAAAGGCCACGAGAACCCAGAAAGCCACTCCCTGAAGAGGCACGGTGACCACACACAGCTGCTACAGGCTCTCAAGGTGCCCTCTGGGGCTAGGAAGGGTCCTCTGGGGAAAGCTTCCTTGGAGGGTTATGTGTCAAACCCCTTGTGAGAATAAATACTAGCGTTCCCCACCCACTCCCGTGCCCTGGGCCACAGGCGCCCGGTGGGATCAGCACAGCCATCAACCAGCATGTGCTACGTTATCAGATGCCCCCACTCAGAGACAGCCATCCCCAAGAAGGCATGGGAAGGACCAGCCACTGCTTAGTGACGAAGAGCCATTTGGAAGAGCCGGAACAGAGCCTTTGGAGCCCAGCAGCTACAGAAATACTCACACTGGAGTTTTGAAAGAAACAGCAATACCATAAGCTCTAACAGGGAGTCCTAATCAGGAAAGGAATTAACAATATAAAATAGGTGTTCTGTGCTAGTAATCATATAACTTTGCATACGGGATGGAGCAGAGCTACTAGGTTTTGCTTTATCCTTAAATCAGAAATGAATGCTAGTTTTGCAGCTGGGCACAACCCTAGTCCCTACCCTGATGCTTTCCTTTTCTTTCCCGTCCCCCAACCCAAAGATCAGACTACTGTTAAGTCTCACCTTACGACTGGAATTTGCAAAGACGGGAGGCAAACGGAGTGATTTGCATCAATGGAATTGCACTGACAGTGTTTCTTATAGGATTACTAAATTTTTTAGTATAAAATGAAGATTTTTTTAAAAATCAGGAGTTGATATTAAGTATCAGAACATTAGTTCGGATGATTTCATTTTTATTTCTACAGTGTTAAAAGTGCACTTATATGCTGGTTTATCTACATCTTGGGAAAAAGAGACTGCAAATTGAAGGGACGATTGTTACTTTTTCTTTTTTAAAAAAAAAAAAGGTTAAGGCAGATTTTAAGACTTATAAATGTTTAAGAAATTATAAACAAGGTTAGACCCTTTGGAAAAAAGCTTAGAAGATATTCTTAAAGTAAATTTTTATAGTGTTAATTTTGTAATAATTTATGTTTTACTATATTACAGAGCTAACTGACCAGAATAGTTTCAGAAACAATATGAAACTTAGGAAAGTTTAAGCAATGTTTATATTTTTAAAATGTTCTTTGAATTATGTTTTTAATTGTACATTTCTTCAGACTGAAAAGTATGTACATATCTTTGTTATTTTTGCACAATTTTTGTCTTGTTCGGTTTCCGGAGTCTGTTGTTTTTTATAATTTATTTTGAGTTGTAAAACTCGCGGGAGTAAACACAAAACAAAACAAAATCTCAGCAACAAAATAACCCTCTGATCTATAAACTCTTGTATTCGAGGAGGGAAAACAAAGGTTGGGAGATTCAGTGGCTGCTCCTGAGAAATAATGTCTCAACAGAGGCTAAAGGAGCCGTTCCGCTTAGACACTGTGGCTCTCTCCACCTGGAAGTGGAAGCCGGAATAAAGAGGCTCCCCATCGAATGCTGCTTACTTTGTTGAAAGACTGGCTGTGACCAAGGTGAGGACATTTCTGGAAAACTGAGCAAAAAAGGGAAACCCACGGCATTTCTTCCTTCATGATCACCTACAGGTTTACTTTGTAATGATGTGTTAGAAACTTGCAGCTTGAAAAATGGAATGCAAATAAAAGGTTCTCTTTGGGTTTGTTTTCGCGGAGTTAAACTGGAGCAGCCTATGAGGCGTTATTCGGGTGACATCCTTTGGGTCCTTCCGTTCTGCACACCTACTCGGTCTTCTCTCCCGGCCCCTTGACTGCACACACCCCTGTTTGCCTGAAGATCTCCTGACTTGTCGCCAGCCATAGAGGCTCGAAAGCTCTGGTTGTTAAGCATAACGCAATGCATAGACCTGTCAGCCATAAAAAAAAAAAAAAAGGAAAAAAAAAGCGACTTGGATAACTTGTATGCCTTCTTTTGTATCAATGTACCAATTGTAAATAACGCTGATCAACCTTTGTAGAGAATAGTTTATACAGCATATTCTATTATTGCTGATTCTCAGTGAACTCCTGTTTTAAAAAAGGAAAAAAAGAAATTTTCTATTTACCTTCTATTTTGTTATGCTGTCGGCCCATGGCACTTTAACAAAACTCTGTGGGTTTTACGTAGCTGGTCAGTCATGGGGTATATTAAATAACTGTTGTTGCACAGACAAGAATTTGCACCTGCTCATTTGTCCTTTCCTACTACCGATTTTAGAACCTTTTCCAGAAGAATTTTGAAGAAAGCATGTCCAATCATCCTGAACAAATGCCACACTTGTGGAGTGGGTTTCCTTTCTACGATCCATATTTTGTAACACTAAGTATTTTCCTTCTTTGTCCCGCACCTTTATGTATTAGCACTATCAGATAGAATTCATTCCATGCCTGTGATATTGTAAGCAGAATTAATGTCTAAAGTAGGTGTAAATAGTAAATTCTATGGCTTACAGTTTTAAAAGGAAAGAACAAACATGTATCTATTGATACTGCCATGGTTCAACACCAGGCCTGGAAATATTCTCCAGTGAGCGATTGTATTTTTTTTTTTTTTTTTGCTTTTTTTTTTTTTTGTAACATGGCTTTGTAAATAAAATAATTTATATGTTTGTAAAACAAAGTCTTCGGGTTTTCATAAAGTTTAAATTGGGGGTATTTTATTTTTGTTTTGAGTGAAGGCATTCTCACCAGAAGAGGGTTCCTGCTGGAACTATATGTGAGGCAGGAGATGACAGAGAGTAGAAGAGAAGACAGCGAATTCATCCAGAAAATGTTTACAGAACATCCTCTCTGTGCCTGCCCTGAGCTAGGCACTCTGTGCTTAGTGACGGGAAACAGAATCCCAGCTGCTTTCTGGAAGCAGCCCAGTAGGGGGGGCCAGTGGGAGAGCAAATATTAATAAACAAGCACAAGATCGAATGTGTCATTACAGATTGTGGCAAATGCTATGGTGGAAAGAACTGAGTTCTGTGAGAGAGAAAATAAGGCAGAAACATGTAAAACAAGGAGTGGGCGTGGGGGGGCAGTGGTCTATCGAGGAGTTCTCTCTGAAGGCAGGGCTCACCCAGGTAAGAAGAGCTTGGGGAGCTCTCGGACCTAGTGAGGATCCACTGTGGACAGAGCAGGGGCAGAGAGATGGATAGAAGGTGGGACAAGGTCACAAAAGGTCTCACAGAGTTTGGATTTTGTGCCAAATTCAGTGGGAATCCTTCTAAAGGGCTTTAAGAAGGGTCACAGCATGATCTGATCTGTTAAAAGGGCAAGCTGGCCTCTGTGGCAAATCAGTTGGACGCTATCGCAAGAGACCAGAGGGGAGAGAATGACAGTGTGGTCCCGGATGACACAGTATCTGTAAAGGGAAGTGAATGGATTCCAGATATAATTTAAATAGGAAATTGACAAGACTTGCTTAGGGCAAGAATGACGCCCGGTCTCTGGTCATCATGTTGGATGGAGATGTGGCTCCTTAAGAGTGAACAAAAGAGGAACAGGTTTTTTGAGGTGCCAACAGGAGGAGCGATTAGTGGAAAACAGAAGCTCTGTCTTGTGCTCTTCATATAAGCAGCCCAGCGTGATCTCCGAAAATGGCTTGATGTTCACTTGACCCAGTAAACCCACAAAATCATTGCAAATCAAGAGGCTCAAAGCTTCTTACTCACTTCAGGAACACCTGTGAAAATGCCCAGGCCATCAAGGGTATGCCTATCTGAAAAGCCACCAAGAACGTGAAAAATGGCACTCTACATGAGCGAAGTGTATCATTCCGTCGTCACGGTGCTGGAGTGGTAGGTGTGCCCAGGCCAGGCGGCAAGGCTGAACACAGGGTCAGTGTCCCCCCAAAATTGCTGAATTTTTGCTGTACATGCTTAAAAATACAGAGAGCACTGCTGAACTTAAAAGTTTACATGTAGATTCTGTGGTTATTGAGCACATCCAGGTGAATAAAGCACTCAAAATGTGTGCTGTATTTACAGGGTCCGTGCTTGGATTAACCCATACATGAGGTCCCCTGCCATGTGAAATGATCCTTACTGAAAAGGAACAAATTGTTCTTAAACCAGAAGAAGAGGGTTAAACAGAAGAAAAAGATGTCTGAGAAAAAACTGAAACTAAACAGACCAAAATTTATGGCTTGAGAATAAATTCAGCATGAAATAAATGCAAATAAAAGGGTTTTTGTGTTGTTTTTTTTTTTTTTTTGAGGCAGTCTTGCTTTGTTGCCCAGGCTAGAGTGAGTGCTGTGGTGTCAGCCTAGCTCACAGCAACCTCAATCTCCTGGGCTCAAGCAATCCTGCTGCCTCAGCCTCCTGAGTAGCTGAGACTACAGGCATGTGCCACCATGCCTGGCTAATTCTTTCTATATATATTAGTTGGTCAATTAATTTCTTTCTATTTATAGTAGAGATGGGGTCTTGCTCTTGCTGAGGCTGGTTTCGAACTCCTGACCTCAAGCAATCCGCCTGCCTCAGCCTCCTAAAGTGCTAGGATTATAGGCGTGAGCCACCGCGCCCGGCCAAAGGTTTTTTTTTAAAAGTTCTGTTTTGAGGCTGGTCAACGTGGCTCATACCTATAATCCTAGTACTTTGGGAGTCTGAGGCAGGAAGATCGCTTGATGCCAAAAATTCAAGACCAGGCTGAGCAAGAGTGAGACCCCATCTCTACCAAAAATGGAAAAATTAGCCAGGCATCCTGGAGCACACCTATAGTCCCAGCTACTCGGAAGGCTGAGGCAGGAGGATCTCTTGTGCCCAGGAGTTTGAGGTTGCAGTGAGCTATGATAATGCCACTGTACTCTAGCCAGGCTGACAGAGCAAGACCCTGTCCCAAAGGAAAAAAAAATTCTGTTTTGGACATGTATATTTGCTCATGTAGATTACCATAAAACATCTAAGCTGCTATGTCAAAAAGGCACGATATACGCATGGCTGACGCTATCAGCAGGTCTAAGTTGGAGGCATCAATTTGGGAATCTTGAGTATAGACAGCCCCTGACTTACAATGGATCAACTTAACGATTTTTTTACTTTACGGTAGGTTTATCGGGACATAACCCCATCGTAAGTCAAAGAGTGCCTGTGTATGACTGTTATTTAAAGCCACAGGTGTGCTTGTGATAGTTGAGAGAACGTAAAGCCAGAAGAGAAGAGAGGGTGGTAGAAGCAGAAAGCAGACGAGGAGCCCTGAGATGAAGCTCGCACCAAGAGGAGTGAGAACCCAACAGGAAGTGGTTCCCTGGAAGCCAGGGCTATACCATGTTTCAAGGGATGAACAGTCAGGAACTGAATCAGATACTGCTGCAAAGTGGAAGATGGAGATGGCAGCATGTCTGGTGTTGTGTAACGTGGAGCTCATTGGTGACTGTCAGTTTTCTACAGCTACCATAACAGATGACCACAACTTGTTGGTTTAAAGCAAGATCAATTTATTCTCTCTCAGTTCTTGAGGCCAGAAGTCCAAAGTCAAGGTGTCAGCAGGCCGTATTCCCTCTAAAGTTTCTAGAAGAGAATCCTTCCCTGCCCTTGGCATTCCTTGGCTTGGAGAGACATCACTCAAATCTGTCTCCATCTTCACAGGACCTTCTCCCCTGTGTTTCTCCTGTAGCTCCGATCTCTCGCTGCTTTCTTTTATAAGGACGTTGGACTCAAGGCCCATCCTACACCCTGATCTCACCTTTAAATGCTTAATTACATCTGCAAATTCCCTTTTTCCAAATAAGGTCATTTTTGCAGGTTCTGGGGGTTAGAACTCAGACATATTTTTTTGAGAGTTAGTGACTTTAGCAAAGCAGATGTGACAGAGGGGGAGGCAAGCCAGACTGGAGTGGTTTGAAGGGTGAATGGGAGCTAAGCAAGGGAATGCAGTGTGCATAGACAAGTCCTTAGGAGGTTAAAAGGCACAGGGAGTTGTAGGACTTTGTGCTGTTTTGTTTTTCATGGCAGGAGAGATTATAATTCACATGCTATCGAGACTGGGGTGATAAGAGAGGGAGAGGCTGAAGAAGCAAGAGAAAGGGGCGATTTAGAAGAGAGAAGCCAGGAGTGGTGGTGTGCACCTGTAGTCCCAGCTATACAGGAGGCTGAGGCAGGAGGATCACTTGAGCCCAGGAGTTTGAGACCAGCTGGGGCAACATAGAGAGACCCCATTTCAAAAAAATAAAAGAGATAGAAGTTTAAAAGAACCATAGCTTAAAAATCAAAATAAAAAAATAAAAGAGAGAGAAAGAAAAGTTCTTAAGATGGCAAGAGAGACACTTCTTCTAAGGTAATGTGGGGAAGGCAGCTTGTAGATTCGATGTTGGGCAGCTGGGGGAACTCCCGTCTGATGGCTTCCACTTTCTCAGTGACCATGAGGCCAGTTGAATGTGCGTGAAAGCTTGAGAAGAATAAAGAAAGAGTGAAGTAGTTACTAAAGAAACTGGCGAAAGCCATATTCAAACTAAGAAAGAAAAAAAAAACAGGAAGAAACTGGATTACCAGACAGTATTGAGAGCATTCTTGAGATTCGTGATCTAAGAAAGACCCTGACGTGGAGAAGCCCAGCGAGGACAGTGGTTTGAGTACACCAGGGGCAGACCAAGACCACTTGAAGGCAAAGCTCTCAGGCAATCCAAGGCAGATATTTTTGTCATTTTTGCCTCGGGCCCAAGTGACTATTTTCACTATAGTGCAGAACAGAAAACCAGAGGAAGCAGATTTGAAGCTTGGCACGTAGTCAGCACGTTAAATAAATACTTCTAAAATTGTATCGTCCGCAGTCACAAAACATCGGTGTGGCACTTCCAGCACCGAGGACTTCCTTTGTCCACCGGTTTTCTAAGAGCGTTGTCTGTGACTCGCCTCTCAGCACTGCGCTGGCCTGGGTGACTTCACACTCCATTCTGCAAGGGGCCTGTACATTCTGCTTTTTCTGAACCTGGGACCCTGGAAAGGCTCTAAGAAAACTGGAAGTGATCTTAAAGACCCTCTTCTACAGGTGAGGAAACCGAGACACTCAAAGGTTAAAAGAAGCACTATGACCGACCACGCGGGGCAGAGGGGCACCCTGTTTGTTCCTTCTGCCCGCTGCTCTTCCACTGTACGTCACTGCCTTCTGTAGCCATAAACTCTACCTGCAGACTTTTCTTCCTAAGCCACTGTGGACAGTTTCATAAAAGGTGTTTGAAAATTCTATATTGTCTCCTAGTTGGTTTACTTGGGTTTCTGTAATCAATTTTACCATACTCATTTATCTTCGTTTTGTTTTTTTTCCATTAGGCAATAACTACTTGCCTAGTGGATTATTTCTTGCTTTCTGATCCGGTTGGGGCTACTCCAGAGCAGCAGGTTTTATGTACCCATGTTTCTGAGCAAAGTTCCCAGGAATGCATTTTAATAAGTTTATTTTCTATTCATCACATCTTCATAAGCCATTCAACTAGAAAAGCAAATGAGGAAGATGCAAAAAAAAAAAAGGCTGAATGCCTCAAAACCCAAATCAGTCTCACATAAGTCTGCATCATTGCAGAAGCACCGTGGGATGCCTGCCAACAGCTCAGAGGTGTTGCATTTATTGAGACAATTCAAAGCACAAATCTGATCTGAGGGTATTCATATTGGGAAGGTTCTCAATTTGAAAAATTGTGGAACTTTCCTAGGTTTCCCCTTTAGCCTTCAAATATTTTAGTGAATTTTTAATCAAAGCAAACAGCGTCGTCACAAATACGTTTGCTTCCTGTGCAACTTGAACAAGTCCTGTGGAAGCTGCTATTAAAATAGGAGATTCTACAGTCTATATTAGGATTTTCATTTTCTCTCAACCCACTTCACTTCCCTTACTGATTTCCTAGCTAATCTTATCACCACCCTCTTTTATCCCCCCTAAAAAATCTCTTCCCTGTTCCTGAATTATCCAGACACAGGCCTGGGGTTTGGCGAGAGAGGGTAACAATTCTGGCGAATTATTGGAATAGGGCAAAATCAGAGCCTCACAGGAGAGAAGAGAACCGGGAGAGGAAACAACATGGGATTCTGGGGCTTTTCCTTTGGAAAGGATCAGATGAGTGTTTTGTTTCTGTTTTCAATTCTCACAAGTCTTTTGGTTCTGTCCAACTCAATAAACTGAGAACATTCTGATATGGACTATATACACGACACTGAGAAGAGAACAAACTCATGCTGCTTGGGATGTACCCAGAGAGGGTGTCTCCAAGCCCACGTTCACCTTTCAGCACTTTGAGAATGTTCTTGCCAGGTCTACGCTGAGCCCAGCATTGTTTAACATTTTAATTAATGAATTGGCATTCAAAGTAACCTTGGTGAATTAAAGCCATGAATACAAACAGACTGATTCATAGGATAGCTATTACCTTTGGGGGGCACATGAGAGATTTCTGGCATGCTGGAAATGTTTTGAATCTTGACCTGGGAGTTTTTTTAATGAATCTAATCACTGTTGAAATATTTATTAGGTTGTATACTTTAAGATATGTTCATTTTACTGTGCACGCTTAAATTTAAAAGTTTACGCACACTTACAAGGTAAATGGCAGACTTGGAGTGATAACTGTCTCAGCAGAAAGAAGAAAGTTACAAAGTGGTTTGAGGAGAATACTAATGAGAAGTTCATTTTCTCGCCCAGTCTCCCAGAGGCAGTAAGTACCACAGAGAAGGGGGTGCAACAAGGCGTTAAGATGGGGAAGGGGTTTGAATGTCTCCCGTGAGATTGTTGGGCTCCCCAAAGCCCCCTTCACCCCACCAACACATACCCCAGGCCTCTAGCAGGAAACGATCAGGTTATTTTCTAGAGAAATCGAATGAGGCACTCAGAGGTTCAGGATTCAAAGATACTGCGCCCAGCAAAGAAAGTTATCTTTGAGGGTGAAGGGTGGGGTGAAGCACGAGTTTATGTCTTTTCATCATAAATTCATCTGTAAAAACTTTAATTTGTTATAATTTAAATGTGTTGCTTTGATATTTTTGAAAATTTAAGTAAGCATAATATCAGGATGCCTAAAACATAAAGAAATTAATGGGAGCCATTAGGAGATCTTACCCTCATGTTCACCAGAGTACAGTGTTTGGCTCTGGGCTTTGCAGCTTAAAAAGATACCGGACCAGAGAAAAACTGTGAACGTGATCAAATATAATTGATTACAGTGGAAAGTGGAACCTACTTCCCTGGAGGTGGTTAAAATGGAATGCCTGGGTTGTCTTTAAAAGCAGTCTGCTTCATAGGGGAAATTTCCCAATAGAGATTCTGCACTGTTAAGCTTGATGTGGATTACCATATGAGTTACATTGACATTCTGGGGCTTTTTTATTCCAAAAACATGCATATTTCCTGTTTACTTGAACTCCAAATTTGTCTTTAGAGAGTCCCTTAAAATTCCAAGGGGGCATGACCAGGGCCTCCTTGTTCAGTGTTGTTTGGTTCCTAAAAGTGTCAGGAGTACAGTTGGCCTACAATAAATGTTTGTGAATTTGAAAAAATGAAGGAAGGCCAAAGCCAGAGGATCACTTGAGGTGAGGGGTACAAGACCAGACTGAGCAAGAGCAAGACCCTGTCTCTAGCAAAATAGAAAAAATTAGCCAGGCGTGGTGGTGCATGCCTCTAGTCCCAGCGACTTGGGAGGCTGGGGCAGGAGAATCGGTTGAGCCCAGGAGTTTGAGGTTATAGTGAGCTAGGCTGATGCCACGGCACTCTAGCTTGAGCAACAGAGCAAGACTCTGTCTCAAAAAAAAAGTGAAGGAGCCAGGGGTGTGCTTGTAAATGTGAAACAACCGGGGTTGTTGGGAGGTGAGAGGGAAAGTGTTTGCAAATTTCTGTGATATAAATACGCCCACCATGGCTGATGTCACGCAGCAGCAGCATGCACACAGAGCTGGGAAGAGACACCATAGACCCTCGAGGGGCTGTGCAAGTAGCTCCAGCACACCACTGATTCCGGCCAAGGCAGCAGACATGCAATGACCAGCAATACTATATTAATTCACAGAAAACAGGGCGACTTCTGGGGCCCCCCATTCTTGGGGCTCCAGAACCTCGTCCAAGAGTGTATAATAAAGCCACGTTGTTTGCCCCCACTCAAAAAAGAAAACTATGTGAAATAATGTATCCTATAAGTCCAGCAATAAGAACTTTGCTATCACTTGGAAATGACCAACATTCAATACCAACAACTTTTACCACATTTACTTTTAAATGTATTTCTACTTAAAAAGGATATCAGGGCAAAGTGGATGTCTTAGTTTCAAAAATAATATATGAGTAATTATCTTTCTTGTTTTCCACTCTGTGGGCTGTGCTCTAAATGTTTCATTTGGAAGCTAATATAGTCTTCCATTTCAATGTAATGTCAAGGGTGATTAGGTTGCAGGACTACCCACAAAAGCCCATATATCTCACAATGCACCTGAAGTCCAATATCAATACAGTAATATTTTGGGAAATGCATTCTCAGGGAACACAGGATTGTATGCCACCTGGCCATCATCCCAGCCATGAGAAAGTACACCCTTCCACCTGACCATCTCCCATCTGCCAGGAGAGTAAAGACTTCCAGCCTACACCTGGGACAGACACCCAGCTCTAAGCTATACCTGCACTGCTGTGCCTTCAAGAAATGGTACATGGGCCAGGCATGGTGGCTCACGCCTGTAATCCTAGCACTCTGGGAGGCCGAGGTGGGTGGATCATTTGAGCTCAGGAGTTTGAGACCAGCCTGAGCAAGAGCAAGACCCCGTAACTACTAAAAATAGAAAGAAAGTAGCTGGACAACTAAAAATATATAGAAAAAATTAGCCAGGCATGGTGGTGCATGCCTGTAGTCTTAGCTACTTGGGAGACTGAGGCAGAAGGATTGCTGGAGCCCAGGAGTTTGAGGTTGCTGTGAGCTAGGCTGACCACGGCACTCACTCTAGCCTGGGCAACAGAGTGAGACTCTGTCTCAAAAGAAAAAAAACAGAAAGAAAGAAATGGGGCATGGGTTCCCTTGGTGGTGGCAGCGGTTCTGCTGGTGGTGATGGTAGTATAGTAGTAACTAATAACATTATTGATCATTATTTCACATCTTTTCTAATTTAATCCTCACACTAACTCTATGAGGAATGTAAGATTATTATCTCCATTTTATAGGTGAGAAAATCAAAGTTTAGAGAGATAAAGTAATTTGCTCAAGATCATACAGCTAGTGAGTGGGGAAGCCTCTTGGGAAAGGGTCCTTGACTCCTTCCTGTAAACTATGTACATAGGAGATCATCCAAGGTCATCCTTCATGCAAATAATTTGGAAGCTCAAAGAGTATGGTGTTCATAAATTTTGTTCTGGGCTTCGGTTTGGTGGACTTAATCAAACCTTACATGACTTAGTGTGATGGGAGCTAAATTTTGGTTCAGGTCATACTATGATGCTCTCAAATTCAGAAGCAGCCTCAAAAATGAAACAGAAGGAAAAAGAAAGAGCATGTAAAAACTGGTGAAATCCACATGAGGTCTACTGGTGAGTTAACAGCACTCTACCAGTATTAATTTCCTGATTCTGTAGTTATGAGATAGTAGCGTTGGGAAAAGCTGGAGGAAGGGTACATGAAACTCTTTGAACTATTTTACAACTTCTTGTGAGACTTAAACTAGTTCAGAATTTTTTAAAAATAGTTTTTAATGAAGACTGTAAGGGGGTACCAGAGACCATCATCCTGACCTCATCTTGCCATTCTTTGCACCATGGCTGCTCCCTTGATATTTCCTACACTTTCATGTTTTGTAAAATGGATTTCAATTAGTGTTTTTACATGTTTTCAGCATTTTCACTTTTTTAGGCCAATGAAGAATAATGAAAAGCTGGGCACACCTTCTGAGTAGATCTGGTACTGTCTCAGACATTGTATATTGCCATTTTGCAAAGACTGAGGTGTCACTTTTGAGACTTTTTTTTTTTTTTTGAGATAGAGTCTCGCTTTGTTGCCCAGGCTAGAGTGAGTGCCATGGCATCAGCCTAGCTCACAGCAACCTCAAACTCCTGGGCTCTAGCAATCCTACTGCCTCAGCCTCCCGAGTAGCTGGGACTACAGGCATGCGCCACCATGCCTGGCTAATATTTTCTATATATATG
Organism: Mirza zaza; assembly: GCA_008750895.1. Lineage (NCBI taxonomy): Eukaryota > Metazoa > Chordata > Mammalia > Primates > Cheirogaleidae > Mirza > Mirza zaza. The sequence goes on from VSMD01035612.1 coordinate 113,867, forward strand.
TTAGTTGGCCAATTAATTTCTTTCTATTTATAGTAGAGATGGGGTCTCGCTCTTGCTCAGGCTGGTTTTGAACTCCCTGACCTCGAGCAATCTGCCCGCCTTGGCCTCCCAGAGTCCTAGGATTACAGGCATGAGCCACCATGCCAGGCCCACTTTTGAGACTTGAGTTCCACAGTGCACTATGTACCTGTTAAATCATGGTTGCAAAGCTAAAAACCAGGCCCTGAGCTCTACCTAACACAAAGACTAATATGTTGTCACTATTAGTCTGTGTTCTACTTTAAAAAAAAAAAAAAGCAACTCATCAATAAAACAATTTGTTGAAAATAAAATTATCAGGGTCCCGACTTATGTCTCCCTTATGATTTGCATAAGAACATTAAGTACATAATAAATAACATTTTTCCTCCTACATTGCCACACAGAACCAAGAGTCTACAGTTTTAATAGACACAACACAAAATCTGAAATGTTATCCCTAAAAACAATCTTTCAATAGGAAATCAAGCAGGACAGCCTACAGACAGAGGTACAGAGATTGTATTGAGTCACTGAGTTTTCCCTTCTTCTCATTTTAACAAGACTATTAAGATAATAATAGCAAACACTTAGTACATGCCTGGCACCATTTTAAGAGCTTTACATATATTAGTTCATTCAGTCCTCAAGACAACACTGCAAGGTAGATATATTACCCCATTATATCCATGAGGAAACTGAGCCAGGAAATTTAGGCATTTTGCCCCACAGGACACAGTTATTAATGGTCAGTGGTAAGACTAGGATTTGAAATGAGGCAGTCTGATTCCGAAGGTCACCACAGTACACTGCCTCACTATATATTTTCTCAGAAAAAATGCCCTTTATATATTTTTTTCTTCCTTTTTCATAGCAATCAAAATTCCTAGCTGTATGACCTGTCCCTGGTTGAAACAGAAAATGAAGAGAGGAAACCAGCTCCTAGTCTACTCTGGCCACTCATGTCGCCTCACTTTCCCTTTTATACAATCCCCTCATCCACTCCAAACACACACACACACACACACACACACACACACACACACACACACATACGCACACAGGCACACTAACCCTGAGCTGTAACTCCAAGGATAACAGGCAGGTTGACCAATCCACCTGATGCCAAAGTCCAAGCTCTTTATGCTGGTGGTCCACAAATAGGGTGACCCAGTGGTCCAGTTTACCTGGGATTTTTCCAGTTTTGTCACTGAGAGTTTCATGGCGCTGGAAACTCCTCAGTCCTGGACAAACCAGGACAGCTGGTCCTTCTGGGCTCTAGAACCCTGCGGTGAGCTGTTAATAAATTGTGATGCCGGCTGGGCATGATGGCTCATGCCTGTAATCCTGGCACTCTGAGAGCCCAAGGTGGGAGGATTGCTCAACGTCAGGAGTTCGAGACCAGCCTGAGCAAGAACGAGACCACCATCTCTACTAAAAATAGAAAAAAAAAAATTAGCTGGTCAACTAAAAATTAAAACAAAAAATGAGCCGGGCATGGTGGCTCATGCCTGTAGTCCCAGCTACTCCAGAGGCTGAGGCAGAAGGATCGTTTGAGCCCAGGAGTTTGAGGTTGCTGTGAACTAGGCTGACACCACGGCACTCACTCTAGCCTGGCCAACCAAGCGAGACGCTGTCTCAAATAAATAAATAAATTGTGATGCCTGAGACACAAACCCCTCCACAGTCCCACCTCCAGAGGAATTTTATCAGTCTCTCTGAGGGGAAAAAGGAGCAGACACTGCATTTTCTTTCTTTGTTTTATTTTTTAGGCTAGTCGAGGGAAGCAGGGGTATGGATACGTTGCATTTTCAAAAGGCTCCCAGGAGGCTGCAGTGTATGTCCTGCATTGAAGATGACGCTAAGACTAAAGCAGGCGTGAGCTGGGTACTCCCAGGCCCTTGTGGGCTCCTGATCAGCACTTGCTAGCCTTTCACCTCAACTCACACCCCTTGCCATACTGCAGGGTCTCAGTCCAGCTCTTAGAATCACCTGGGAAGCTTTGAATACCTACCATTGGGGAATGTAAAACTACATAGCCACTTTGGAAAACAGTCTGGCAATTTCTTAACAAGTTAAACATTCACCTACCATCCAGCCATCCCACTCCTAGGTATTCATCCAAGAGAAATGAAATCATATACCCACATGAAGATCTGCACATGAATATGCACAGCAGCTTCATTTGCAACAGCCCCACACTGAAAACAACCCAAATGTCCATCAACGGATGAATGGGGAGACAAAGTGTGGTATATGTCCATACAATGGAACCCTACTCAGCAATAAAAATGAATAAAATATTGATACACGTAACAACATGGAAATAATTATGTTGAATGAAAGAAGCCAGACCAAAAAAAGAGTATATACTATGTGGCTCTATTTGTATAAATTTCTAGAAAATGCAAACTAGTCTATAGTTGCAGATAGTAGGTCAGCAGTTGCCTGGGGATGGGATGAGATGGGTTAGTGATGAGTATGTTTATTATCTTGCTCTGGTGATGATTTCATAGCTGTGTCATACATCGAAACTCATTAAACTTTAAAAATAGACAGTTTATTAAGTGTTAATTATACCTCAATAAATCTATCAAAATAACAACACAAAACCACCAGTGTCCAAGCCCCATCCCCAGAGATTCCATTCCATGGCCTGCCATGGGCACAGGCACTAGTACTTTTCAAAGGCCCCAGGTGGTTCTGATGTACGGCCCTGACAGAACCACAGTACGGGTGCCTTCCACGTGGAGTCACTCCCAGAAACCACTGAAAGGATTAGTCACAATGTTAAGAGCGATGAGGAGGTAAAGGACCAGGGCTCGAAGAAGGAGAAGCATGATGAGGAGGTTGAAGATGATGATTAATTAAGTCCGGTTTGGCTCATGAAGAGATGGCACCGACAGAGAATAGCTAACTCCACTAGGTGGCATCTGGACACTTCTCTTTAGCATGATTTCCAGGGGAATGGGAGATTCAGGGCTGTCGGGCAATACTGGGAGAGAGGGAGCAGGTGTCAGTGTTACTTTGGTGGAGAAAGGCCTCGGGACAGAGAACAACCAGCAACTTGGGAAATGTAAGCAGGGCCCAATGTGCTCTCCTCAGCCTGATGACACAGAGGAAATGAGATTATTGCAATTTCAGTGTCATTTGAGGTTCTAGAGTACAAAGAGCAGAGCTATTTATTCAGGGACTAAGTAACACCAGAAGAGCAAATAAATGATGTTCTCAAGGAGAAGACCAAATGCCTTGTGCTTTCAGCACAGAGCAGAAACCTGTGTCCACAGGACCAGCACTCAGTCTGCTCTCCCTCTTCAAGGAATCTTCCTTACGTTTTCTACTTTGCTTTCCCCGGGCCACACTGGCCTTGGCCAGTGAGTCAGAGGACACTATGACAACAGACTGCAAAGACTCCCCTCCCTGTGGTCCTCTGCTTTTCACAGCCATTGTCCTCTTTGCAGTCTCCCTGTCCCTTCTCAGCCCTGTTGCCATAGCCTGGCCTCTGCTGTGCTGACCCTTAAGGACAGCAAGAAGCACTTTCCCAAGTGATCTGAAGAGTCCACGACTTGGAGGAAGGGCATATAATTTAGACCTTCCTATCTGTGCATCACTGTCCCTTCTACCAAGGAACATAAAGCAAGTCTCCAAAGGAGTGGCTCAGAAAACACTGAAGAGTAACAACCACATCAGTTTTCAAACTCTCCCCAGAACCCATCAGGAACCAGGAGTCAGAGTGGTCCACAGGCATCAGTTTTGTCAGCTTAGTTATGTGCCTGGGCCAGGGCTCCCTAGTCTCCAGTTAACTCTGTCACCAGGATCACGCAGACAGACAGCCATGCCTCTGCGAGAAAAGAACAAATAAAGAAGCTGATAATGTGATTTTGTCATTCTGTGTGAATCCCATGCAGTGCTCTCCTTCATCTGTTCTATACTGCTTGCAGGGAGTGGAAGGCCACATGCGATTTCTTTAAAGGGTTCTGCTGGTAAAAAGTTTGCAAAGCACTCTCCAACATCCTCCTAAAAGACCCTCCGTATGAACCGAAGCCAGTGTTGCAGATTTGGGCACATACTCTTCAAGTCTTTTCAGAGAGAGTTCCTTCCTTCCTCGGAATACCTCCTCCAGACTTTGGGACAAGTGTTATCCTTCATCTTTGCTCAAGGTTGTGCCAAGGACCCAATCTTAGCTATAAAGTCCCCTTCTCTAGTTCTCTCAGCTGTTGGGGGCACTCATACAAATAGGACTTTTCTGGTCTCCCAGATATCTCAGAATTCTCAAGGTAGGTCTCAGAGATATGGTCCCCGAATGTCCCCTGCATAGTGGCTACTTTCTGTGTCAGACTTAGTTCACTCTCCTAGCATTGAGTTTTTTGTCTTCTCTGTCTACACTCTATTTTTCAATTGCTGAAAAATTATTTTTATTAAGTGCTGAGCAGATCAATTTTATTTATTTATTTATTTATTTTTGGAGACAGTGTCTGGCTTTGTCGCCTGGGCTAGAGTGCCATAGCATCATAGCTCATGGCAACCTCAAACTCCTGGGCTCAGGTAATGCGTCTGCCTCAGCCTCGCCAGTAGCTGGGACTACAGGCATGCACCACCATGCCCGGCTAACTTTTTGTTTCTATTTTTAGTTGCTCAGCTAATTTTTTTTCTATTTTTAGTAGGGACACAGGGTCTACCTCTTGCTCAGGCTGGTCTCGAACTCCTAAGCTCAAGTGATCCTCCTGCCTCATCCTCCCAGGGTGCTAGGATGACAGGTGTGAGCCACCGCAATGGGCCCCAGATCAAATTATTTTATAAAAAACATACAAGGTATAAAGAATCACAGCCAGATTAGCACCTGTGTACCCACCACTCAGGTAAAAAAAAATCACTTTGCTATGACCCCTGCAGTCCCCAGGGTATTCCTCCCTAAACCCCTTCCTTTTCTCCCCACCTCAAGGCAAACGCTATGCTGAATTTTGTGTTTATCATGCCCTTGTGTTTCTTCATAGATGTCTCCATATGTTTTAATCTGTGAACAATATATTGTTTAGTTTGATGTTTTTAAACTTTATATCAATTGATTCATACAGTATATATTCTTTCCAGACAATATTGTTTTTGAGATTTACCTATATTCCCTCCCACCCCCCAGAACCCCCTACTCTACACTCACACGTGACAATAAAGTGCAGAAGGGGCGGAGCTGAAGGGCTGGGACGCCACCTGGTCCTCGAGCAACAGTCCAAAGCCCAGCCCTGGAGGCCTCTGGCAGCAGGGAAAGCCAACCCAGGGATTATTTGGAAAAACATGGGTTGGGGAGCTGCTGAGCTGTCTCACCAGCGCCCTTCTCTTTTTCCGGTTGAGTAAGGGTCTTGCCTCCCACTAAGCAAGTAGCTACATTTCATTGTTGCAATACTTTATAGTATACATGCATAATATACCACAGTAATGGAAGCCTGAAAGTCTCCTTATGTTGTCCATGCTGGTCTTGAACCCCTGGCCTCAAGCAATTCTCCTGCCTCAGGCCACACAAGGTGCTGAGATTACAGGTGTGAGTCACAGCACCTGGCCACCACAGTTTTATTTAATCCATTCTATTCTTTTTTTTTTTTTTTTGAGACAGAGTCTCACTTTATTGCCCAGGCTACAGTGAGTGCCGTGGCGTCAGCCTAGCTCACAGCAACCTCAAACTCCTGGGCTCAAGCAATCCTGCTGCCTCAGGCTCCCAAGTAGCTGGGACTACAGGCATGTGCCACCATGCCCGGCTGATTTTTTTCTATATATATTAGTTGGCCAATTAATTTCTTTCTATTTATAGTAGAGATGGGGGTCTCGCTCTTGCTCAGGCTGGTCTCGAACTCCTGAACTCAAACGATCCGCCCACCTCGGCCTCCCAGAGAGCTAGGATTACAGGCTTGAGCCACCGCGCCCAGCCAAGCCATTCTATTCTTGAGGACATTTGGGCTGTTGTCAATTATGAATGGTGCTGCTGTGAACATTCCTGTACATGTCTTCTGGTGTACATTTACAAGAGCTGCTCTAGGAATTTCTGGGTCAGAATGTAGAAACGTGTTTAAATTACCAAGATAATCCCAAACCATTTTCCAAAGTGGATGGTCCAATTTACACTCTCCTGATCACTGACTGTCTCACTGCAGTACATCTTTGCCAGCACTTGATATTGTCCAACTTCCTAATTTTTATAAGTCTCCTAGATGTAAAATGGTTATTTTCTTGTAGTTTTAATTTGTCTACAAGATTGCCAAAGAGGTTGATAATATCTTAGTATGTTTATTGGCCATTTGTCTTTCCTCTTCTTGAAGTGCCTGTTCTGGGCTAACTCTTTGGTGAAGAAAGAGGGCACAGGTTTCAGAGCCCGGCCCTCGAGGACAGAAGTCCCAGCCTACAGTTAGATTCTCAGTGCTCCGGTGATTGAGGAGGAGGCCCTACTAGCCACCTGCACCCCACCTTAGTGACCCTCCATCAAAACTACTGTGACTGGTCTCTGTCTCCTAAGACCAGCTCCAGGCATCTAACTAGGCAGCAAGCAGAGCTGTGGAGGCTTGGGATGCAGGACTGCTTTGCTCACAGCCCAGTCAAGCCAACAGGCTGAGGCCTTCCTGCCCCGCTGCCGGCGCCACGCCTGCAGGCTGGTCACCCCAAGATGCTCCTTGGGACTCTCCGCTGGACACCCGCAGAATTGCACACGTTCCTTCTGTTATTAGTTCATCCTGTTACTAGCACTTCAAGCCTTATCACTGGATCCACAAGTACTGAGCGAGGTGCCAGAGACAGAAATGGGAAAAGGCAATCAGACCCAGTCATCAGCCCGGACGGGGCGCAGTGGCATCGGCCCCCACGGGGCCCTGCGGACACTTCGCCTGCCCGTCTTCGCCCGGCCACACACACCCGGGCTTCCCCTCCGCGAGGAGCCGCACAGCCGCGCGCCCAGGTCGCAGCCGCCGAGCGGCAGCCGCGTCACGTGACCGCGCCGCGCGGGTGGGGCCCGGCCAAACCGCCGCGCCGCCGCCTGGTCGCCTAGCAACGGCGAGACGCGGCGCCATGGAGGCCGTCGAAAGCCGGGAGAGCCAAGCCAGGGAGTATTTGAGAAAACATCGGATCCTGGAGCTGCTGAACTACCTCACCAGCTCCCTTCTCTTTTTCCGGCCCGGTAAGGGTCTCGCCGCCCACTTGGCTTTCTGTTCTGCCCGCTTCCCCACGAGGGTCCCCTGAGATTCCCAGGACGGCCGCCGCTGGGGGCCCGCGCCCTCCCGCAGGACACCCGCCTCCACACCCACACGCTGCCCCCGCCTCCGGGCTGCTTGAACCCTCCCGCCGCTAAGTAACCCCGCGGCCTTCGTTTAAGCCGGACTTAGGCAGGGGCAGGGCTGGTCAGAGTGGGAGGCAGGCTCCCTCCGGGCCGCAGCGGGGCTGCTGGCTCCCCCCTCAGTACCAGTGACTTGGGGCAAGACCCTGAACTTTGGTCTCCCCCTCTGGAAAAATGGACACAGTACCAGTGCGGATCTCATGGGACCGTGGGGGAGATTAAATAAATAATATATAAGTCATCCTTCTGCCTAGCAAGCAGTAGATGTTTCCAGTGCTGCCCCTGCTCGCATAGAGTTTTTAGCCTTGCAAGGGAACAATCGGCAGGGTGAGATAAAAGGATATTCCCGAGGAGACTGCTTTTCCTGGACTTGTTTACACATCGGAATCCCTCGCTGCGGTCCCCAACCCCCGTACCGGTCTGCGGCCTGTTAGGGACTGGGCTGCAGAGCTCCACAGCCGCCCCGCCCCCGCCCCCGCTCCCCTTCCGTGGAAAAATTGTCTTCCATGAAACCGGTCCCTGGTGCCAAAAAGGGTCGGGGACCGCTGCTTTGAAACATTTCAAATTTTTGTGACGTGAATGATTAAAAAGTCACGTCAGGTGAAAATGGTTTTATGGCCTTCTCCCCGGGGTGCAGAATTGTAACTTGCTGGCCTCCACATGGAGTATCCAAAATGCTAAAATTGTCCATTTGTTTCAGTGTAAGGAAATGGAAACACCAAACATTCCGACTTTGCCAGAAACCACCCAGCCAATATGATCATATATAGGGCGATAAAGTTCTTTCTAGTTGTTTTAAAATGGTAAAGCAATTAAAAAATCTTTTAAAACCTCTGCAACAAATAGAAAGTTAAAAGAAATAATGACAACGGAATGCCCTTTTATTAATTAATGCACTAGGGAAAGGTTGCTATCAAACTAAGTTTTTTAAACCTATTTTTTGAAAAAGTGACTACTGTCTCTTGCTGGTAGTTGGTACCACTATGTTGAAAATGGTCTACTGACTTGTATGCCATGAATATACAAATAAAAAATAAATTATAAAGAAAGAAAATAGTTTTCTACTGTTAGATGCAGCAATTAATTTCTGGGTGTATGTGATAACTGTTATTCTTTTTTTTTTCCTCTTTTTATATATATATATATTTTATTCCCTTACATGTTCCTATGAACTGTTATTCTTGATAGTCTGATTTGAAGGCATTTGGTTTCCAAATAAATGTGTGATGACATTCATGTTACCAATTTCTAATAATAGTCATTATATATTAAGACAAATTTTAATAAGTGATATTATATTCATTATATAAGAATAATGTTTGTCAACATATATTTCATTTTCATTTCATTTTTATTTTTACCAAAATATATGTATGGAATTTAAAAATCAAGAGGAGTCTATCCATTTCCTTATAGGCAAAAAAAATAAATAAATAAAAGAAAAAATAAAAAATTAAAAGAAAAAATTATTTTTTTAAAATTAAAAATTAAAAAAAAAAAGACTCTAAAGTTTATAATGAATAACAACAGCATTCCCCTCTCCTTCCCCAGTTCCTATACCACAGAAAAATGATTTCAACTTGGTTTGCTATGTTCTTTGCTATTTATCTTGAGATTTCTAAATATCATACCTATACTGCTGCTCCTTAATGTTTTTCCCCCTAGGATTAGATATTAGCTTTTTTTTTGAGATAAGAGTCTCCCTTTGTTGCCTGGACTAGAGTGCCATGGCATCAGCCTAGCTCACAGTAACCTCAAACTCCTGGGCTCAAGTGATCCTTCTGCCTTAGCCTCCTGAGTAGCTGGGACTACAGGCACACACCACCATGCCCGGCTAATTTTTTCTATATATTTTTAGTTGGCCAATTAATTTCTTTCTATTTTTAGTAGAGACGGGGACCTCGATCTTGTTCAGGCTGGTTTTGAACTCTTGACCTTGAGCTATGCTCCTGGCTTGGCCTCCCAGAGTGCTAGGATCACAGTGCCCGGCCTAGATATTAGCTTTATACAGTGGAAGATGAAAATCTAAATTTGATATACAGGAAGAATCAACAGAAGACTTCATACTTGATATGATTGCCCTTAGTAGCCTATATGTTGCTATAGTCGATTAAAATTTGTACAAATAAGGCAATATATTAGATTTAAAAGTCTATCTAGGCCGGGCGTGGTAGCTCACGCCTATAATCCTAGCTCTCTGGGAGGCCAAGGCAGGCAGATTGCTCCAGGTCAGGAGTTCAAAACCAGCCTGAGCAAGAGCGAGACCCCCGTCTCTACTATAAATAGAAAGAAATTAATTGGCCAACTAATATATATGGAAAAAATTAGCCGGGCATGGTGGCACATGCCTGTAGTCCGAGCTACTTGGGAGGCTGAGGCAGCAGGATTGCTTGAGCCCAGGAGTTTGAGGTTGCTGTGAGCTAGGCTGATGCCACGGCACTCACTCTAGCCTGGGTAACAAAGCGAGAGTCTGTCTCAAAAACAAAAGTCTGTCTACTTCTGGTTTGAACACATGAATTCCAAGGGGTGAAAAAGATGGAGGGGAAACCTATAGATTAAAAGATTTAAAAACATAATCTGAGGCCAGGCACAGTGGCTTACACCTGTAATTCCAGCACTTGGGAGGCCAAGGTGGGAGGACTGCTTAAGCCCAGGAGTTCAAGGCTGCAGTGAGCTATGACTGCACCACTGCACTCCAGCCGAGTGACAGAGCAAGGCCCTGTCTCTAAAATAAAACAAAACAAACATAACCTGAGTAAAGAGACAACCTGTGTATGGAATGAGAGAATATATTTACAAACTATACATCTGATAAGTTAATATCCAAAATATTTAAGGAACTCAATACTAAGAAAAGAAATAACTGATTTTAAAAATGGGCAAAGGATGTAAATAGACATTTCTCAAAAAAAGACATACAAATGGCCAATAGTTATATAAAAAGTGTTTGACATCAGTAATCATCAGGGAAATGCAGATTAATATCACAATGAAGTATAATCTCACAGCTGTTAGAATGGTTATTATAAAAAGGGTGAAAGACAGCCAGGCATGGGGGTGTGTGCCTGTAGGCCCAGCAAATCAGGAAGCTGAGGCAGGAGGATTACTTGAGCCTAGGAGTTCAAGACTTGCTTGGGGAACATAGCAAGACCCTGTCTCAAAAAGACAAGTTCAAGAGATCTATTGTATATCGTGGCAACTACAGTTAATAACAATATATTATATACTTGAAAATTGCTAAGAGAGTAGATTTTAACAGTCAGGCGCAGTGGCTCACACATGTAATCCCAGCAGTGTGGGAGGATTGCTTTAGGCCAAGAGTTCAAGACCCCATCTCTACAAAAAATAGAAAAATTAGCCGGTTGTGGTGACACGTACCTGTAGTCCTAGCTACTTGGGAGGCTGAGACAGAAAGATCCATTGAGCCCAGCAGTTTGAGGCTGGAGTGAGCTTTGATGATGACACTGCACTCTAGCCCAGGCAACAAAGCAAGACTCTGTCTCAATTAAAAAATATATATATACATGTATGTGAGGTAATGCATGTTAAATAGCTTGATTTAGCTATTCCACAATGTATACATATATCAAAACATGGGGAAGTGGATGGGGTTACGGTGAAATTAGATTGGCCACAAATTTTAACAGGTGAAGTGGTGATGTTGATAAGGGGTTCATTATACTTTTCTACTTGTATAAACATATGAAATTCTCAATAATGACATAATTTTTAAAAAAAGAATTTAAAAATGAAGAGTAAAGCTTAGGATTGAAATAATAAAATGATGGAGCAGTAGGAGTAGCATTTACCATCTAAGCTGCTCCATCTTTTCTTCTGGCTTCTTTTCATCATGTCTCTCCTGCGTTATTTCTAGAAAGTATTTAATAGGTTGATCTTGATTTTTCATTTTTAAAATTGCTTAAATGAAAGCCTATTTATCTTTTATATATCAATGTTTCTATGTTATTAATGAATATATATACTTCCTAATTAGAGGATTTCTCTATTTATCTAAAAGCCTATTTTTATTATTTATATTTTATCCTTTCTTTTAGCTGGCTAACTTCTTTCCTGCACCATGCTGTTACTTCTGCTGTCTTTTTGGTTTTCAGCTCTGTCTGCAAATTAGAAACACCTGAGGAGCTTTTTTAAAAAAAATGCCCAGGGTCAGTCTCTGGACATTTTTATTCATCGTCTGAGATCAGGCACTTGTATATATAATTATTTAATTGTTCAATGTCTCCCTGCTGGACGGTGAGTTTCATGGAAGCAAGGCCTATATCCCCAATGCCTAGTATAGCACCTTGAACATTAGTATTTAATAATTGTTATTAATGACTATTTCTATTTGTGACATTTTAATTTCACATTAGAAAGAGTTGGAATTATTCTTTTGCAGAACAACCAAGAGACTATTTAATAACTATATTGGAACGTCTGAGAATTGCCAAACTAACAGGTATAGCCTTTCCTTTCTATATGGATAACTCTAACATCGTGTCTATGTTTGAGATGATGGACCCCTCCGGCAGAGGCACCATATCATTTGTGCAATATAAAGAAGGTCAGTATCTTCTACTAATTGAGGTCATAGTTTGTGGTCATTCCCTAACTTTCTCTAGCTGAAAATCTCGCTTTGCAAATTTTCATTTCTTCTCATTCTTTCACAGCCCTACAAACGCTGGGTCTGTGTACTGAAGATGAAGTTTTAAAAGATAATGGACGTTCAATATCTTTGGATAATTTCAGGGATGAAGTGTAAGTTTATTTTTAAATGATGAATATTTAATAACATGATTTTGAAGTACAATTAATACCTTTTGAAGGAAACATTTTGTTCCCTTGAAATTTTCAGCTGATGAGACAGTGAGGAAAGAGAGGGCTAATAGTCAAGTCCCTAAGCCTGGGGTGGAGTGTGGGTGTGGGTAGTGGGGGTAATGTTGGGGTCAAAGAGAAAGTTCTAGAAGGAGTTCTATTCTTTTCACAATGGGAAATCCCAGAAATTCTCAAAGAATGGGGTGAAGAAGGACCAAGCTTCTAGGAAAACAGAAAAGCTTTGCACTTAACACACTAGTTAGAAAATCTCTGTAAAATGGCGGTCCCATGGTATAAATGGTTAGCACTCTAGATTCTGAACCCAGAAAAATCTCTGTATAAAATACAGAGAAATGAAATTCATCTCAAAGAATTTCCTCAAAATTATGTATTGCAAAGTAGATGCTTATCAATAGTATAGGTTACATGTCAGTCTGACAATTATAGATTTGAAATCTTACAGGATTAAAAGTACTAACTAAATGCTAAATCAAGGGGGTGCAGAGGAGAGGGGCAAAAACCTACCTAATAGGTACAATGAACACTATTTGGGTGATGAACACGCTTATAGTCCTGACTCATGCATTACAAAAGCTATGCATGTAACAAAAACATTTGCACCCACTTAATATTTTGAAATCAAATTTTAAAAAATAAAAATAAATGCTAAGTCAGAGGAAAAACCATCGGAATAAAGTTTAATAGTTGTGGAAAGCCTCTGGAGAATTTAGCTCAATTTGTTTAAAAGTTTTACTCTCTGAGAATTTATTAATCAAGAAACCATTATTTAATACAGCCAAAGGCCAAGGAAAAGTTAGAAGAAAAAAAAAAAAGTTCAGATTTTCATCTCATTTTCAGCTATATAAAAGTTAAACAAAAATGTTTAATTACACTCCCTCCCACTTAGGAAAAATTCAGGCAGAGTGCTCTGGCCTGAAATGTTACATCCAGAAGAAAACGTTGCCCATTGTCATATAGGAAGTATTTTAAATGGAAAAACATTTATGAAAAATGAAGAACAATCCTATCTTATTCACCATCTTATAATGTGTTTTGTTACTGAAATACAGTGAATTCTCAAACTAAATATCGGAACTTCAATTACAAACATGCACTCTAAAGTGGTTTTTTAAAAAATTTATTGGCTGTGTTTGATTATCCACAACAGATTTTCCCTTAGCACAGGAAATTGAAAGATGGTTATAATTTATTATGTCTGCTCTTGTATATTTTTCAACAGACACATTCAGCATTTATATTTGTAAATGGAATTACTCTGAGTTTTCATGGTTTCTGAATTTTCTGTTTTTGTTTTCTTAGGAACAAGAGGACTCAGGAAATATACGCCTCATTTTAGTAACACCATAAATGGAAGATAATAAATGATTCCAAAAAGTTTTCAACTTTCCAGTTTCATTAATTCAGAACTTCATCATACAGCTTGAAATCCAATTAGCTCCCTCTGTCTTAAAAACAAAAAAAAAAACAAAATCTTTTTTCTGAAAGATACATTATTTCCCAGTGTTAGGCCAGTTTGTCCTCAAATTAAGTAGAATCTCAACATCTTGTTGAGCCAATTTGTAAATTCCAACTTCATTTAATGCTGCTGTGGTAGGAATTTGTCCTGAAGCTGACTGCAATACATCTTTCAGGAGTAGAGCAGAACCAATATTCAAATTCAAAACAATACAGGCTTCTTTTACACTGTTTAGGAAAAAAATGGAGGGAAATGAGATCTTCATTATCAATATCATCTATATTATAACAATTTCATTTTTGGAAACTAAACAGCTTCCCTGTACTCCTGGTCCACATGTTCTCTATAAAAACTATGGATTTATTATTTGATTCTTTTAACATGTTAGGACTACACATATGCACAGAGTTTGTAATTTGTTAGATTATTATAAGGTAATAGGATCATTGTTTCCAATATAGATCCATTATTTCCCTAAATACAATACTTGATATTAGCACTCTATTAAAGGCAGCTATGACTTTACTTTAGGTGGATTAGAATATGAGAAAGAAAATTTAAAAAACAAATAGTCATTTGAAATAAGCAAACACCAGCTTTCACTTTATAAGTTTAAAAGGAATGCTTTATAACCTCACAAACCCCATACGTAATTTAAATTTTAAATCAACAAATTCTGAAAATGTTTCTAAGAATTATCATTACATATATTTACAATTATACTTAGAGTCAAAATTACTATGAAATGTATAAGAAAACAAATTTCTTTCAGGCCTGGTCTATTATTAGGTACTAACCATATTTTTAATTTCTTATATTTACTGAGTATAGCACAAATGCACTTGCTTTCATTTTCTATTTATTCCTCCTGTAATAAGCAAATAGAGCATTAAACCAAATGCCATTAATAGAAAATAAAGCCTAACATATAATTAATATCCAGTTCTGGTAAACTTTTTCAGGTCATGGGTTGCATCTTATATATTATTTTGGTTTCCCCATTGTACTTTGAACATACAATAGATACACAATGAATGTTTTAAAATTTCAATTGCTCATATTCCACCAACCACTACTATAACTCTAAAGTTGTTAAAAAGGAGTCATCCTACTCTAACAATTTGATACATCAAGATTAATTGTTAAATATTGAGCTTACTGTTTAAAATAATTTTCTGGTCTCTTGCAATAGTGAGAAAACAAAGGGAAAAGATTGCGGGTCATATCAAACTGCAACTGGGCTGCTCCTCCTTCATTGAAGTGATTAGCAAGAATTATCTGAAACAAAGAACAAATCATTTAATAGTTGCTTTTATTATCACAGCCCAGAAATATAGTCTGTTCTTACTTACTTCTTGGTAGATGTATATATCCAGCTTCTCTACAAGCATTTGCCAGAAAATTTTAAATAAGGAGAAACAAAGCTGCTGCTCCAACTGAAGTAAACGGTCTCGTAATGTAAGCAGTAACGGGCAAGCTGAAGTGGACAGGGACATTACTGCCTGCTCTGACTGAGATGGCAAGGACAACCATCTGGAAAAAACACATTAATTTTTACCATAAAACTTTCCATCACATTTTTTTTAAAGCATGAAACAAAGTTTATTGAGGAAGGACAAGATAGGTTTACAGAGCAAGGTACATTCACCACAGAATGGCGAATGGGGCCTCCTGTCATAACAAAAAGGCCATCACTTTTTTATTTCTAAAGTTTTAAGAAATCATTTTAAATTTGGGAAAGTATACTGTCCTGCAGCATTTTGGATAAGAAAAAATGTACGGCCCAACATTAAAACACACATATACACACACACAAACACCCATACACACACACAAACACCCATACACACACACAAACACCCATACACACACACATACATACTGTCTTTAATATGGATGATAGGCCAAGCACAATGGCTCATGCCTGCAATCCCAGTGCTTTGGGAGGCTGAGGAGGGAAGATTGCTTGAGGCCAGGAGTTCAAGACCAGCCAGGGCAACAGGCTCTACAAAAAATTTTAATAATTAGCTAGCTGGATGTGGTGGTACATGCCTGTAGTCCTAGCTAATTGGAAGCTGAAGCTTCAGCCCAGGAGTTGACAGCTGCAGTGAGCTATGATCATGCCACTGCACTCTGGCCCAGGTGACAGAGCAAGATCCTATCTCTTAAAAAATAAATATTTTTCCCCCAAATCATTTTAATATATGGATTACTGATATAAAATAGTAAAAATTTAAAATGCATCAGCATTTAAGGCATCAGTTAATTTTTTAGTCTACTTTTCAGTAAAAACAATGGGGACTAATAACACTTCCAAAACTGATTTCTGTGTGGCAGGGACTATGCTAGGACAAATAGACATTGCCTACTCTCAAGAAGCTCACGTTCTGGTAGAGGTACATAGTGTCCACAGGGAATTGTGGTAGTGAAATAAATTGTGCAACATAAGCCCAAGGTACTATAGGAGCACTTTACTTTGTAAAATGGGCAACAGGCTAGGCTATTCAACCACAGATCCTATACAGCTTTCTATATTTACAAACAGCTGACTACTAAATTATGATCATTTTATTCTGATTAAGAATATCCAAAAAAAAAAAAAGAATATCCAAAAGGGCCGGCACAGTGGCTCCTGCCTGTAATCCTAGCACTCTGGGAGAGCAAGGTTAGAAGATCACTTTAGCTCAGGAGTTCCAGACCAGCCTGAGCAACAGCAAGACCCCGTCTCTCCTAAAAACAGAAAAATTAGGCGTCACACAGGTGTCATGGTGTGTGCCTATAGTCCCAGCTACCTGGGAGGCTGAGGCAGGAGGATCGCTTGAGCCCAGGAGTTTGAGGTTGCAGTGAGCTACAATGATGCCACTGCACTCTACCAGAGATGACAGAGTGAGACTGTCTCAAAAAAAAAAAAAAAAATGTCCAAAAGAACATATTTTAGAAAGATTTCCATCAAAAACAGAATTAATGGAGTACAAAAAACCAAACTCTGTTTTATCTAGACACCTTGGAAATGTGACCACATGTACCATCTTTAATTTTTGCCAAACTGGTGTTAAGAGTTGACTTATACAGAGGATATACCTTTCTTTTTTATACAATTTTGCAGCATCTTTAACTTCTCTAAAGACATGGTCTACTTGACGGGTCAACATATCATGCTTTAAACGCTCTAAGAGGTTAATCATGTCATCAAAGACAGAGCTCTCCATGGAGGCTAGTTGTCCCAGCTGCAATTTACTTAGAGTATTATTCTCTGCAAAGACCTCCAACGCTGCCTGTTGAAGTTGTAAAAAGAACTGAAAGCAAAAACATATTAACACATTTATTAACATACTTCCTTTTTTTAACAACTTGAAATAGAATTCATATACCATATAATTCACCCATTTAAAGTATATAATTCAATGTCTTTTAGTACAGAGTTGTGCATCTACCACAATTTTAGAACATTTCCATAACCCTCCTAAACCCTCATCCCCAATACCTTTCCCACTCCCCCCAGCCCTAGGCAACCAATAATGTACTTTCTGTCCCTATGGATTTGCCTATTCTGGATATCTCATATAAATGGAATCATACAGTGTGTGGTTCTTTGTGACTGGCTTCTTTGATTTAGTATGTTTTCAAGGTCCATCATGTTGTAACATGTATCAGAACTTAATTTCTTTTTATTGCCAAATAATATTCCATTATATAGATATAACACATTTTATTTATCCATCTATCAAGCTAATGGACATTTGGGTTATTTCCATTTTTTGTCTATTATGAATGATGCTACTGTGAACATTGGTGTATAAGTTTTTATGTGGCCATACATTTCATTTCTCTTGGTATAAACCTAGGAGTGTAATTGCTAGATCATATGGTAATTCTATGCTTAACTATTTGAAGAACTGCCATACCATTTTCCATAGCAACTGTACCATCTTACATCCCCACCAGCTATGTCAAATTTCTCCACATCAGCACTAATAATCGTTATTATCTATCTTTTTTATTATAGCCATCCTAGTTTGTATGAAGTGGTTTGGATTTTCCTGATGGTTAACATACTTCTTCAAGTACTCTTTTTTTTCTACACACAGACATTTATAGTAAACTTGGAACATATATGAGAGTTAAGAGAATTAAAATGTTGTTTTACAGTATTTTAGATGTAATTAACATTATTCTTTTGGCCCTCCTGAAAAACAATGCTGCAGATAATTAGCAAAAGATTAAAAACAACCTAAATGTCCATTAATAGGGGACTGGTTAATTATGGTACTTCCATACAATGGAATATTTTGTAGCTTATTATCAAAAAGAATTAGAAGGCTCTATGTTCTGAACTAGAACAATCTCAAGATACATTGTTAACTAGAAAAAGCAAAGCAGAAGCGTTTGCATAGTAATGTTACCATATGTATACATACACACACCTGTGTTTATATAAATAGCTTTGGTAGGATATACAAGAAATTGATAAAAGTGGTTGGGTTTAGGCAGGATTCAAATTAAAACCTGTTTTCACTTTATACCATTTTGTATCACATACATAGATCACATATAGTAAAAAATATTTTATCTTTCACTTCCTGTCTAAAGTAATCCCACACTTAACTAAATAGAAAAAAATGACACCATTAATAAACATTTAAGAGTAAGATTAACTATGAAGATTTGACATTTTATTTCTCCAAAATACAATTACAGAGCACTAAATAAATCATCTTGTCAAGGTTGTTTTTTTGACTAAAGCTCTGATAGCATTAAGTAATAAACACATCATAACCATAACAAGCCACATTAAAGGCAAAAGCATAAAACATTTGGTTACCCTTGAAATGTTTCCTTAAGAATTTTCAGTTGCTTTTGTTTTAAAGTTCTTGAACACAACTCATTAAAAATTAATAAAGACCAAGGGCATGTCACAGTGGCTCGTGCCTGTAATCCCAGCATTTTGGGAGGCCAAGGTGGGAGGATCACATGAGACCAGAAGTTCAAGACCAGCCTGAGCAACACAGCAAGACCCTGACTCTACCAAAAATAGAACAATTAGCTGGGCGTCAAGGCAGCTACTTGGGAGGCTGCGGCAGGAGGATCCCCTGAACCCACGAGTTTGAGGTTGCAGTGAGCTATGATCATACCACTGCACTCTAGCCGCAGCAACAGAGTGAGACCCTGTCTCAGAAAAAACAAACAAACAAACAAACAAAAAATTAATAAAGACCAAAAACCATTTAGAATTCTCCCAAAGACTTCAAGGATAATAAACAAAATACATAAAATCTGGTAGTCAATTTTTTTTATACATTTACTACTGCAATTTAGACTATCCAACATGAACTAGATCATGGCCCTTTCTCTCTCCATATCTTTTTGCACAGCAGTGGTACCATGGGCATCAACTACTTTTACCAACATCTTTTCCCTTTCCTTGGATAATAGCATCCCAATTTTCCTTTGGGGAACTCCTCTTCCCCACTCTGAGACAACCTGACTCAGGTGGTGTTAGCCCTATCCTTTGGTGCCAGAGATGAACACATAACTTCGTAATACCATGCCTTGGCCACACTCATGATTATTCAGGGATAAACATGTGAGAGGCCACCTTGGTATTTCTGTTGAAACTGAGAATGAAACCAGAAATGAACAACTTTAGACCAGCCATTCTTAATCCTTTCAGATTAGGAGACCCACTCCCCAAGTTAAACCAGTTTTCAATTATGGTTTTGTTACCTACAACTGAAAATTTTTCAATTCTGAATGGCTGCATGTTTCAGGCTTGGCACAATCTGGCAACAAACAATTAAGTTGAGAATCTGAAATGAATGGAAAGTGAACTCTGTCCATTATTTTTTCTTTTTCTAATTATGTAATATAAGAGCTTTAACGACTTTTTTGTAAAGCATTCATTGGCTGAAGAACTATGAAAATGATTAAAGAGCTTTTGATATAAAGACAGAATTTGCAGAATAATTATGCTAGGAAAGAGAATTCATTCACAATTTGAAGAGTCAACTCTGAAATTTGGGTATTTCTCTGTTGACAGAAGGACCCAGATAATTCGGCATCAGATTATAAATTTTCTAAGGATAGGGATGATGGCTAATTCATCTTTGTTAACAGGCTACAGCACCAAGTAAAGTAGTTACGATGTTCCATAAATAATTTCACTGACACTAAAAATCTGGCCCTGAATGAGTCTCTTAATCATCTGGCACAAGCATCAAGAATGACAACTGGCAGGGCGTGGTGGCTCACGCCTGTAATCCTAGCATTGTGGGAGGCTGAGGCGGGCAGATTGCTTGAGGTCAGGAGTTCAAAACCAGCCTGAGCCAGAGTGAGACCCTGTCTCTATAAATAGAAAGAAATTAATTGGCCAACTAATATATACAGGAAAAATCAGCCGGGCATGGTGGCGCATGCCTGTAGTCCCAGCTACTCGGGAGGCTGAGGCAGTAGGATTGCTTGAGCCCAGGAGTTTGAGTTTGCTGTGAGCTAAGCTGACGCCATGGGACTCACTCCAGCCTGGGCAACAAAGCAAGACACTGTCTCAAAAAAAAAAAAAAAAAAGAATGACAACTTATTTCATACTATTAAAAAAGCTTAATAGAAAATGGAGCCTTGTGGGGCTGAGAGAATAAAATACTTACTAAAATTAGATACAAGACACATAAAAATACAAAATGAATGAATGTATACTGATTAACTGACTTTATAAACACATTCATCATTACCCTCTCTATATTTATTCATTTTATGAAATAATTTATTTCCCTTACTCAGCAGAATGACATTATCCACATGGATTTCAGTTAACATTTTTATAGAAAAAGCCTTTTTTTTTTTTTTTTTTTTTTTTTTGAGACAGAGTCTCGCTTTGTTGCCCAGGCTAGAATGAGTGCCGTGGTGTCAGCCTAGCTCACAGCAACCTCAAACTCCTGAGCTCGAGCAATCCTGCTGCCTCAGCCTCCCGAGTAGCTGGGACTACAGGCATGCGCCACCATGCCCGGCTAATTTTTTTATATATATATTAGTTGGCCAATTAATTTCTTTCTATTTTTATAGTAGAGACGGGGTCTCGCTCAGGCTGGTTTTGAACTCCTGACCTTTAGCAATCCGCCCGCCTCGGCCTCCCAGAGTGCTAGGATTACAGGCGTCAGCCACCGGGCCCGGCC